>QVNZ01009121.1:0-24458 GCA_014825645.1 Pseudomyrmex dendroicus
ATACATGCATAAAACACAAATTTGTCAAATTAATACGAATTAAAAAAGGCCAAGAGAGTTAAACGGTTTTGTGCGCGAGATATCAAACATATCTTTCTCACTTAAAATGTGACTTGTTTCGAAACTGATACGAGTTCGAATTCACGAGAGCGCGTGTAACATGTAGATATTCGCGAAAGAAAAGAAAAACAAAAAAACAGAATTCTGAATATTCGATATACACGGATAAGCTCATTTCACCTTGTACGAACCAACGAGCGAGACTTGAAACGCGAGATCAAGAGAGCGTGTGCGTGCGTTACACGGAGATTCAAAAGAAGAAATGAGAAATGATAAAACGTCGTAATATAATATCTGAATGCTAATGTAAATGCGTATGAGAAAGAGAGAGAGAGAGAGAGTATGTGTACGCAGGACTTTAGCAGTGTTTCAATCTATGTTTAAGAAAGAAAAGGTACAGAATTTTGTGAACTTTGCGAATAAAAAACTTGAGACTAAATAAAAAAAAAAAAAACAAAAATAAAATTTTCGAGTGCAACACAGTGATCGCAATAATAAAGAAAATTGAAAGGAGGAGACGAAAACATGCGATGCAAAATGTTTTTCTCGAAATGTCTATCTCGTAACCGTTGAAATTTAAACGAGACAAAAATGACGACGAGCATTCGCAAAAAAAAAACCAAAAAAAAAAAACAAAACGAGTGCTTTTAATTAAACATATTGCATCGCGGTGCAGAGCCTTGCGGCACACACAGACGCCGTCTCTTCGTGCGAGCAGATCGCACGCGAGCTCCAGAATTGATCGATCGTGATTTTGAAAATCGAAGTATCGTCACAAATCGCGTCGCGTGACGCTATCCAGAAACGAAGGAAAACGTCGTCGTGGCCCGCCGCAAGCTTTGAGATTTGATTGCGTGAGTGGCGTTCTGTGCGATGACGTGGAAATTAATGAGAAATTCGATCGACGATTCGCGAAAGTTGACGATGCGAATTTATATAGAGGAGGCATTTTTTTTCTGTCAGTTTGTCGATATACTTGTCGCGGTATTCGATGATCGATAGTGGTCAAATGCTTAGATAGAGATGGATGTGTGAAAGAGAGTAGTAGAACGATTTTTGCGATTTATTGCGGTTCGAAGCCGTCGCGCGGATCGGTTGTCGTTGATCGAGTTGTGGCGAGAGACGATTTATCGGAGAACACAAAGGCAACCATCACTTATTATATATTATTGTACATATTTACTGTAATTGCTATTCGTATCGCAGAGGTTTCTGTTCTCTCAAGATCATTTCCTCGATGATTTAGCGGAAAGAAACGACAAAAAAAAAAAAAAAAAAATGTGAATAAAGTTAGATTTGTGTATTACTGAATCAATCCCTATCTCTTATCATCTGCGTAAAGTAAGAAAACAAACCTTTGCCGTAGATAAAAAAAAAATGAAAACTCTCCGCTCCTTTGTTTAATATTTTTCGATCGATTTCTCATCTTCGACGAAATTACTGAAGAATGTTACGGAACACAGATGATCGCATACGTATGTGGGTCGAGTCAAGTTTATTCTTTGATATCCCGCGTTGGTTTTTTCACAGCAGTTTGAAGAAATCCGACGATCGGCCGATATCTCGAGAGTAAAGACCAAGTAAACTACACGTGGAAAAAGAGAGTTTTTAAGCTGTACATGTAAAAGAAACGTTAATTAACATATTTACACATGTGTGTGTGTGTTCAATGTTCGTCACTCAGAGACATGACATCGACTGTCACGTAAGTTCGATACGAGTTCTCAAGTGCGTGCGCGAATGTAAAAAATTGCGAGAAAATGTTGAGAAGAAAAATTGACAACCGAGTCCGGCACAGCCACCAGATTTTTGTAGAAAATGTGTGAAGCACCAACAAAATTTTGAAATAGAGCAATAAAAAAAAGTCGTAAAGTTTATCGCAAGTTTCATTCTGATTGCGCCGAAGCGCGGTGGCTATGCCAGTTTGAACGAGATTTATTATTTAATTTAAAACAGTATCGTCGCATCGGACTCGTCACGTCTTGACTTCATAAGCTGTACTCACTGCGAAGATACGAATATCCGATAATTTCGTGGGACTGGTTCTGTGACAGGTGTTTCTAAACTGAATTGCCGTTGTCAACACATGATCGGGAGCGACAGCAATCAGTTCGGCGCTTTTCAAATGCGAAATTCTGATTGGCTTGAAGCGACTGTGTTCTTGTCGCGATTTTAAGGCTTATCCGCAATGGCCGCTTGACCTTTGACTATATACTACTGCTAGATAGTATTTTCACGCCGCAATGACGTTGCGGCGAATCGAAGAAACATCGTTGGCGATTGTCATTGGTCGATTCCGCGACGAGCTGCGCCATTGCGGACGAGACTCAAAGATTTTTCGAACGCGCGATCTGCGATACTATGTATACGTATCGCTGCAAATAATCCTAATAGTTTCCGAACTATCGTTCTGTCTTCGTTCTACGTTTTACAAGGAACGAAGATCGAGCGACGTTTCTTGAAATACGTCTAGCACTACGTTGAGGAAGAACAAGGATGGAACGACGCAATAACGCCGATGACGCGCGCTCCCCCGTAACTCGAGTTTAGCAACACATATATGTATATATTGCTACGCATGTGCTGTTTCATGCTCTTTCCAGAAGGAGCGTTCGATTCTCCTGGTGGCGCGACTTCGCAACGTGTGCGGTAACGTTTTGCCGTGAGAAATGGCACGACGATTGTCTTCCGATTAGAGGCGGGTATCTCACGAAGAGAGGATTTTGTGAAGTCGTTTCGAACCGGGTGAACGGTAACGGGAGTGCGGCCAGCCGCCGATGCGACAACGAGTGGCGAACGCGCAAAATGGCGCCCACGCGTGTAATTTTGATGTCGTGCGGCAGTTACAATCCACCGACCAACATGCACCTGCGGATGTTCGGTACGTACACGCGTGTTAATTTTGTCGTTGCTTGACAGAAATAAATAAATGTGCATTGTCATGTTTCAAAAAAGGCAGGAAATGAAAAATTTTTGACAATGTAGTAGTTACCGTAAAATCACTTTCAAATGCTATCTGTGATATTTTTAATGTCTGCGACAAGTGGTAAACTCAGTCAACTATTTGTCTTTGTTGAATTACATTAAAATTGTATTGTAAACTACGCTCGACCTCTGTTTCATTCCCAATGTCTCTTCACAATGTTGACATTTTTTGCTGACAATTCAGTCGAATGAGTAAACAACTTTGCAAGATACACGAGTTTCTGAATATTTTAGAGATTGCTCGAGATCATCTGCATCGAATGGGCACACATGTTGTTGTTGGTGGAGTAATTTCTCCGGTTCATGATGCGTATGCCAAAAAAGAGCTTGCCAGTGCAACACATAGATGTGCAATGTTACGATTGGCATTGCATAATAATGACTGGATTCGGCTGAGCACATGGGAGACCAGACAAAATTGCTGGACGAAAACTCGCCTGAGCTTGCAGCACCATCAGAATCTGCTCAACTCATTCCTATCCAATTCCAATGACATTAAACATCACTTGCAGATAGAAGACATGGAATGGATTCCAGAAAATGTGAAAAACAGTTCAGACAACACACCAATACAAATCAAATTGCTATGTGGTGCAGATCTTCTAGAAAGCTTTGGCATTTGTGGACTTTGGCTTGAAGAAGATGTGAGTTGTATGTTTTTCATGTAAGACTAGAAAATGCAAAGAGGTAATCAATTTTTATATTATAGATTGATGCAATTGTCGGTGAACACGGTCTTGTTGTTATTACCAGAGAAGGTTCCAATCCTAACAAATTTATTTACGATTCAGACATTTTGTCCAAGCACATGGTAAATGTGATAAAATAAAGATCTTACGATTTTTCGTTACATTGTGTCTGTAATGTAACTAGTGTCTTTTTTCTCATTTTTAGCACAATATCTGTATTGTAACCGAATGGATTCCGAATGAAGTGAGTTCAACAAGAATCCGACGAGCTCTGAAACGCAGCGAGAGCGTTAGATACTTGTTGCAGGATTCCGTCATCGATTATATCTACAAGCACGAGATCTATGACACGAGATCATTAGACACGACAATGTGAGTCTTAGCTTGTCTAGATAATTGTTTTTTTTTTTAATTAATGTTAAATTAGAAAAATTTTTTATTAATGATAATTTTTTAAAATGGTGCTTTATTTAGTATATGTTCTTTTCTTTAAATCAAGTAATTTTAAACTAAGAATTAATTCGGGAACATTTCATGTCCCGATGGGTCTCCAAAACTATTTTATACTGTTTTATACGAAGAAAATAGTGACTTCTATTTTTATAATAATATTTGTCATGAATTTAAAAAAAGTACCTTGATAAATGTGTAAAAATATAGGTCAATGAAAAATGTGTTTCAAATGCAAGTACAACATTACACTGAATGTTTAAAGGTCTAAAACTGAATAAGTTTCAGTTTGGTACGACTCTCACTATCTCTTTTATGAGAGCTGAAACGGTTTTATCTCTTATTTCAATTTCTTTTACACTACGTTTGCATTTTGAGAATTTGTGGTTCTAACAGTTTTTGTTTATGGTCATTTGTCCAGATTCTCGAAAATGGAAGAAACTACTTTCTCTTTTGTGAGAGCTGAAATGGTTCTCTTTTATATCATAACCTTTTATATCATCATCCACTAATTCTAAAGCCAGTTTCTATTTCAAATCACGGTTTACTTTTGGTAAATTGTATCTGAATTTCTTTGGTTTCAAGCGGCAAGTACATTCTCCTACTACAGAGTATTTTAGAAGCTCGTTTTTTAATCTTAAGTTATGCATTTTATCTTTAGATAAGTCCAGTGGTTACAATACTTTCGGATTGTTGTTTCTTTTGTCGCAAGCGACGGCAACAAATCGCGGCGATTTGCTCACGGTTGCAGGATAGAAATTCTGCACAAAGAATTTTTTTCGCAATATTCAGTAAGCGACTGAATCACTAAACTATTCATTAGCAACCGACTAAACCAAAGCGGCTGCTTGACTTTTGTATAATATACGTATTTCATTTGGAACTTATTTTTCATTGATTATTATGTGATTATAAGAACGTGTTCCATCTTTCTTTAGTATAATGTTGTTGTTATAAAAAGTGAATATTTATTAATATTCATTATAATTAATATTATTATTATTAGTGCATCGTAAATATTTTTACATTATACAAAAATGTGATATTTACGATGTGTGTGTACATACACTGAGAAAAAAATATTATTAACTCAACGCGTTAAGTTGGCAGTCAGTTTGTTATCTGAAATACTTTATTTATATGCTTTATTTTTTAATTTATATGCTGTCAGGTGTTTTAAGATGGTATCTCGGCGTACAAAAATCCAATCTATATATCTCATATAGTCCATCATTATTTTCTCCAAGTCCTTTTTCTCCTCCCATCCCCAGATTTCTACGCCGTATGACACAACACTTATAACTAAATAACATCCATCTTCTACAAAAATCGGTTTTACAAATCTTTTCTCCTAAGCTCCGTACCTTGTTTGCCGCTAATCTAGCTTTCCTTTTCAAGTCTTTGATGTGATCCGTGTAGTTCCCTTTTTTGTTAAAAGTAAATCCTAAGTATTGAAAGCTTTTAACTTGTTCAATATAATTATTTTCTCATTTTACTTGTTCTCTCTCATTCTTTCCCCTATTGTCAAACACTATTACCTTGGTTTTTTCGGTACATAATTCTCATTTCCTTGACTTTAAGAATCTTTTTAAAGTCAAGGAAATCATGGTCTTGTAAAGCTTATTTTACAGTTTAAGTAAAAACTTACATGTTTAGATTTAGAAAAATGATCTTGTCATTTTTTTAAAAATGTTACTCGATAATCAATTTGTGGAATTACTTCTTTTAGTACATCAGATGTCAAAAGTGCAAACGATTCTTTCTTAATGCAGTGTTCTACAAATAAACGTTGCTGCTACGTACAAGGCATGTTACATTGCAGTCGAGTGAGAAATTATAACATTTTAATGTTACGTTACTGTTTGTGTTTGCTAGATATAGCTCAATATTTGAATTGAGTATTTATTGTTTTTCGTAGATAATAAAGACTAAATCCATACATTATATACATGTATAGATATTATCTTCGAAACGATTTTTTATATAATCGTTTATTGTAAATCATGCAGTAATTCAAGAAAAAAAAACAATCAAGCATATTTGAGGAAAAACAAAAGCATTGAGCAGTGATAACAAACTTGGGTTCTCGGATCTTGGTAGTGTTAGAGAAATCTAAGATAAAAAATTTATTTTTAACTCAACTTTCTGTATTTCAGCAACTTTTTTTTCTCAGTGTATAAAATGTACACATCTAAATAGTGCAAAATTTTGTACTAACGGTTTTAGTACACGATTATTCTATGATCTGATTCTGTTGGCTTCGTTTTACACATCAAAAATTGTTTTTATCTCATATGGTCTTAAAAAAATGTATTGTACTTATTGTTTACACAGTTGGCACAAGTATAATTTGTTTTTTATTTATCATTGATAAAAATATGTTTGATAAAAAATGAAGTATGTATGCGCATCGATTTCATTAAAATTATTTTTTTTAAAAACATCTTTTTGAGTTTTTTTATTTTTAAGAAATGTTACCTTTAAGTAGTGTTTTAAGCAATTAAGTTTAAACCTTCTCATCTCATTATGTGTGTATGTGTGTATGTGAAAATCATGAAAAAATTGTCATATTTGCGTACAAATTTAATTTTGCAACAGTATAATTAACTTTATTTCTCATGAAAAAAAAATGTTTTCTAAATAAATAATAATGTTTTTCACGCTGCGTCTGCCGACTTGGACACTGAAGTAAGTTGGAATTGTCGTCGCCGAACGCGAACAATTACCTGCACATAGATTCCCGATATCTAAGCGCATTTTTAACGCCATCGCCCAGCGATGTGACCATGGACTCACCGAGCCCGATCGAGATCGCCTCGTCTATCGATGTGCCGGACGCGGTTGTGCTGCGTAGGAATATGCAGAATGTGGTTGGTGACGGACTCGATGTGGCTCGCGAGCAGTTCATTAGTAGCGCCATCGGTAATAACGTTGACAACGGTAATGTCAAGCACGTAGTTAAAGCCGCGTATCCTGGTCAGGCGAAACAGATCATCGCCAGCAGAACCGGCATTGCGCGAATTGTGGACGAGGTAGGTCCGCTTGACAAACCGATGGCGATGTCGCAGCCTGATTCTTCGCCGCAAGAAGGTCATGGGGTGACTGTAAACGACAAGGATGAGGCTGCGATTGGACAGGGGGAGGTTTCAGATTTCAGATCGGAAATTGCTCACGTAGATTTAGATCCTAACAACGATACAGCGGTAACAATCGAACTTAGTTTCTCGAGTTCCAGCGAATTGACGTTGAAAGATCGCAGATCACACAACCTGGGCCGTCGAGTGAATTGGTATCGAAAACAGTTCACGAATTGTTGCGGGAGGATAACGTAGCGAAAATTAAAACCGAGGTAGGACGTAGAGATATGTCGGATCCGCGATGTAAGACAGATGTTGCTGACGTAGATTTAAGTTTGAAAAAGGATCGCGCGAGAGCAACGAAGACTCAGAGTTCGAGCGAACTTCGACTGGGAGAATGTTGTTGGCCCACTAGAGAAAGCGCCGTGAACGATAGTAAAATGGCTTCCGAAAAGGAAATAATAAATGTAAGATTGGATTTAGGCGATACGAGCGCGTTAGACGAAAGATACAGATTGACAGTAGACGCTAGTAATGACGAGGTAAGTTCCGATCAAGTTAATTTTAGTAACAAGAACGAGCCGGCGGAGAATTATCGATTGATGACGAAGGGCGACGTGGAAGATTATGTCGATGCCGACAACGTTGTGAAGGTTCAACCTCTTCTTTCTAGTCGCAGCGTAATCACGTTACAGAAGGATCATTCTAAAATATCGACCGACAGACATACAAATGACAGTATCAAACCCGACGAGAAAGAAACCAAGCACAAGGACAATATAGATATTACTGCGATAGATAATACAAACTTGACTAAAAGTAATTTAGAGATTACGAGCGATGAAGTTGCCGCAGCAGCTAGGCGAACGTCTGGATGACGTCGTTGGACGGTCGTCACGAATGCGCTCTCTCCGATTTTAGCGTGGACAAGGAGGATTATCAGCTCAGTCGTTCGGACGAAGATGGGAAAGAAGAAAACGGATCTGCGTGTGAGTCAAGCGGTTCGATAGAACCCGCTGACGGTCAAGAACAAGTTGCGAAAACGGATGAAAGAGCTGATGTTGGAAACCACAACACCAGAAAAAACGATATTCCGTTGCGCAGCAGTGACATATCGGCCGATGCGACGATTGACCAGAAGTTGCTCGAATGTCCCGCGACTGAGAAGATTGATAATAGCGCAACGTCTTCCGAAGAATTAAGTCGATCAGACTTTATCGCGGAAAGATCACTTCCAGAATTAGACAATAAGAGTAATATTGAAAATGAGGAACAGACAAACGCGTCCAGGATCTTGCCGTGCGACAGAACGATCAGGACGGAGATTGACGCGTGTTCCTCGGAAAAAATGGCATCTTCCGATCAGAGCTTCGAGATAGACGGCAAGTACCTGAAGTCGATCGTGAACTCGCGCAAGAGTCCACGAAAGATGATCAGAGATGATCAGACTCGCGATTTCGAGATCGAGAAGCAATCTGATGAGTTTCGTGCTTCTTCCGTGCAAATGAAAAATTGTGAGAAAATCAAGGAAGAAAAGATGACGACCGCTGATACGGAGAAAAAAGATCAAATAATGAATGATCGAGAGGCATCACGCGCGGAAAAGGACTTCCAAGACTTCTCAAAGTTGATTTCCACAAAGGTAAAGAGTCTTAGAAACGCGAAAGACTTTCAAAACGGAAAAGACGACCGCGAATGCAAGATCCAAACTGGTTCCAGTAGTGATAAAGAGTTGAAAATTTCGAGATCGAATTCCACGAAGACGAGGAAAAAAGTTGAGGATCTGCAAACTGACGAGAGAGAACTTGATCCTAAGAATCAAGATAGATTTGTCGGCGATCACGAGACCTCTCGGTCTGAGAAAGTTTCTCAAAAGTTTTCCAAAACGAATGCAAAAAGTCCAAAAAGAGACGCCAAGAGGAATAAATTATTTTCCAGAAGTGACGAGATGAGAGATTACGATCGTTCCATCAACGATCGCGTTATTTGTCAACTCGAAGAAGTGTTTCACGATTCCTTGAGAAAATCGACAAGGAAGACAGAAGATGCGACAAGTTCCGAAGTCGAAGCGAAAAAGCAAAATCGACTTGTTGAAAATCGAGAGAGGACTCGATCCGAGGAACTCTCTCGACATCCGTCAAGAACGTCTTCCACGAAGAGTCTGAAGAAGACTCAAGATCAGAAGAGCGCGAAAATAAATGACGTCAAAGAACAACAACAACAGGAGCGGCAAGTGATGGAAGTGGCGAAAAACGCCGACAACAAGACGAAGCGCGACTTCAACGAAATTAAAGACGTTTACACGAGAAAGGTGCGGCGTTACAACGTGCCTCTTCAGGGCAGCTTAGACTCGATGATTGTGTCGGACGAGTTATGCGCGCAAAAGCCGAAAAAAGACGACGCCTTCTCGAAGAAGTCCAAGAGCTACGAATCGATTAAACGTATTCAGGAAGTGTTTTTGGGTGTGCCGTCTACGAAGGCCAATAACAGCGATTCGCAGATCGACATTCCGGACGAGTTTTGCTCGATCTGTTGTTACATGAACGAGATCACGTTCCGAACGGAAGAGGAAGTTAGCTCGAATCAAGAGACGTTCTACACTCTCCGATCGACCTGCAGTTCTCTGGGCGACGACGATTCTATCGAATGCGACATCTGCGGACCGCTCAACCTTCAGGAATCCGCCGATAATCTCGAGGACAAAGTACAAGAGATACCCTGCGAGCTCTGCAGAATCTGCGACGTGGTGAATGGCGGTTACGACCAAGATTCCGCGTTGCCAACAGACAAGTACGCTTTCAAGGTACCTGAGTCGCAGCAGGACGACGGTGATTGCTTTGAGATCGAGAACTGTGGCTTTCAAGGCACCGTCGAACCGGCTGACGATCAAAACAAATCTTGTGAGAAGGAAAAACTTAAGGAAAAAGATCCGGAAAAACCGGCTTCGCAGTCCCTGTTTATCCGCTCATCGTTGAGCAGAGATCAGCCGCGTGAGTTGTACTTCATACCCAAAGACGAAATTGCCATCTTAACGAGCGGAACGAGAAAAATTAGTCGTAAAGGTTCTTTGTTCAGGAAAAAAGAGGATTTCGGTGGAAACGTGCAGGACAATAGACGATACTCTTCCGTGGACAGTCTTCAGTTGGCGAAAATGGCCGCGAAGACGAGCGACAAGGTGCTCAAAGTCGCCGAGGATCCCACAGTGATCGGATCGGCTGACAATCTGCGAATATCGGGTGACGACAAGAAGCCCATGTCGTTACAGAGATCGGCCGACTATGTGGACTGCCTGAAGTCGTCCGCCGACAATCTCGACTCATTGGCGGAGAATCAGGAGAAAGAAACCGAGATCGAGGGATCGGGTCAGAAACAAAATACCCGAGATAAGGAAGCGGTAAAAATGATTCTCACGCAGCACGGGATTAAGATTATAAGCGAGAAAGAGACCGCTCTGTAATTTATTTATAGAATTTGAGAAGCAATTACAATTCAATTACACGAAAAATGAATGAAAAATTATTTTACGAGTATAGCTAGAACGTTAGGAAAAATCGATAAAATCATCTATTGAAAGAAATTTGATATATATTTGATTAATACGTGCCAATCGAGAGTATTAACGCCTGGTGCCAAATATGTATATATTACGTGCAGACGATATATTATAAAATATATAAAATATATATAAAAGAAAGATCCTTTCGCGTAGATCCTACGCAACTTGAATAAGTGAGCAACGAGAATGTGCGAGATTTGTCTGCAGTGACTCGCAAGATATATGCAAAACGGTATGGAGAGAAAAAAAAAATTGATCTGTTCAGTTTACAAATTGGAAAACAAAATTTCAGAATTATGCAGTAACTCGCTTAAGCAGTTTTGCGAATTTTTCAAATTAATTTTATTCTTGTACTCTTTCCCTTTTTAACTCTCTTTCTACACTTTCATCTTGTATGTAATTGGAAAATTACTCAAATATAAATTTAACGCGTGATCTTAACGCGTTGTGCGCAACGTAACAAAAGACAAATAATTTATGTATGGCAACCGATATATGTGGCAATGAATAATGTATTTATGATAAAACTGAATGCTCTACTTCCTCCTGAAGATGTAAACAATACAAATTATTATAAATAACGTGATGTATACGTGCGTATAATTTTGCGTCGATGTTGTGTGGTTTGGTTTGAACGTTTAACGCGCAAGTTTACGATAAATATTGTATAAATTATATTGCGATATTTTGTGTCTTATAAATCGATTTCACATCGATAGTTCGGCATCGATAGGAAGGACCAACGGCCGAAATTGTTATTCTCGATAAAAAAAAATCGGGAAATTGTTGGAAATGGTTTATGTTAGGCGAACGCTGAACCGCGCGCGTATTCGTTACGGATTTCGCG
This sequence comes from Pseudomyrmex dendroicus, assembly GCA_014825645.1. Lineage (NCBI taxonomy): Eukaryota > Metazoa > Arthropoda > Insecta > Hymenoptera > Formicidae > Pseudomyrmex > Pseudomyrmex dendroicus. The sequence continues at coordinate 11,665 of QVNZ01009121.1, forward strand.
CGAATCGCACACTCGGAATACGCGCGGTTTGGCGCCGGCTTGAGACTTGCAAATGATATATATATATATATAACAAGAGACAATCTTTAATAATAGTAGTCTATATTGCACAGAACAATTACGTAGTTGTAAGTATTCCAAAGGAATTGTATCGATGATTGAAGGAAAGCGCTTTACTCTGCCGTTATTTACACAAAACGCTTCAAGAAAATTTAATTTATTTTTTGAGCACGATATTCCAGCCAGACATATTTTACAATATTTCCTACGTTCTTCCAGAGAAAAATCGACGGTGCTGTTCTAGTTCATAAATCGATCGGTTGTTCTCGTTAACTACATTAGTAATGCGGTGGCGTAGTACAAACTCGCTGTAAATTTTTTTTTTTTATAGCTATTGCTATCTCTTTCTCTCCCTTATTTCCTCCACGACTCGCTTGATATGTCTTCCCTTTGATAATGGTAGACGAGATAGTTCTTAGTAGCCCAATTTCTAGATCTAATATGTTGCCGTAAAAAAAAACCTTAGTTCTAGAACGCCAACGTTCATTGGGATTGCAGTGTCTTATCGTCTTAAAGAGAATGATCTCCTTTCTCTCTCTCTCTCTCTCTCTTTCTCTCCTCCTAGAGATCTTATCGTTTGGTTTTTAGTAATTTATATACTCTTCAACAACTTCTCCTCCTGTCCACTTAACTCTTTAATGTTGTGCAATGTCTGATATAAAAGTATCAAGTGCAAAATTATAATTTTTTGTTTCAATAAATATGTTTCTTTGTCACAGTTGAAAAACTGAAAAGTGTTGAAAAGAAGGGAATCTATGCGGAGAGAAAAAGGTGCGAGTCGAGATGTTTTACTTTTATATCAGATCTTTAGAATTTGCCCTTTGGTTCGATTCTGCATGTAACTGCTTCAATTAATGCTCGTGTCCCTATACAAATATATTAGATATATTTATTACATTTTGGGTTTTTAGCTCCTGTGCGCATTTTGTTGCAACACATCAGTCCAATATATACTTTGCGTTTTCCAGTTATAAAAAAAAAAAAAAAAAAAAAAAAAAATTATACTGTCTTTCAAATTATTTGTGATGGCAAACGTTTTAAAAAGCTTTAAAGTCTGAATGAACCCGAGGCAAAAAAAATCCAAGTTTGACACGTGATACGGTAGCCGATATGTGTTTTTTTTTTTCAGTTCTGATGTGAGCATGTGACGTGTGTTTTCCAGGATTCAACAAACCCTGCATGCCTACTGTAAGACAGATAGTTGACTGTCTTGTTGCTACTCGACCAATCCGAGCCCGTGGTACCCGGCTTCTTCTTTCTGCTGTAAATACTAATCGCGATATTGACGATGCTAATCGGGACGCTAGCAACAACAACAACAACAACAAAATCAACAACAGTAACAACAACAAGAGCGCTGAAAGTTTGAAAGCCGAAATGCAAAATACGCATCTCGATTGTTCCTACGTCTGATTCCGCCGCTAAAATCATAACATGCTATTTTTTTATACATATCTGAGCTCCCTTCTTCTCCCTTTCCTCTCCACTCCCTCCCTCTTTCCCAAAAAGAAGAGATTTCGATTTTTTCAAATATTCAATCGGGTAAATTGGCCATATATATTTTTTTATAGATTTCCGACATGGAAATTATACTGCGATTAAACTAGTTAATTAATTTCCTTATCTAACGTTTCTTTTACACTCCTGAATATGAAAGTGCGAAGTGGTTTAATATCCGTAAACGTCTAATTTACGGATAAAAAAAACATGAAATATATATAATATATATAATATATATTTATATATAATATATACATATATATATATTTAAAAACTGTTAGAAAAGTATATTCAGAAAGAACTACGAATTATTTAACATATACACAGATAAAAAAAAAGAGATATATACTATTAAATATAATTGACTAATCGTTGTGTTATAAATTATGTAATAAGTATAAACATTAAATATAATAATGACACACAACTGATACCAATGTAGAGTTGTATTGTAATACAGCTTACTTACGACAACAAATTTGTGATAAGCAGCGGTTTTCTTATAATTACTATATTTATATCGTTACACTGTAATACGCGTTAAAACAAATAATTATTACAGTTACATCTAAGTAAGTATTACAATAAACTAAACACACGGGAATTACGCGAGCAAAATATTATATATGTAGTAAAACTGTATAGCAAGCTGTGTACATGTTTGTATATAGGAAAACATGTATCTTTGTACATGTAAGAGTAATTATATTATGAAGAGAAGAGAAAATATTAAAAATCTATTTCAAAAACTCTTTATTTTTTTCTTCGTATTTCTCTCGATCGTACTTAGAATTAAAAATATTGTTTACAAATTTTAACTTAATCATTAATTTAAAAAACTCAACTAGGTTAATTCAACACATACTAGCACACGCGCATACACATTAAACGTTATTATTATTATTATTACAATATCTTGTGTGACGTAATATTGCACTTTATAAAAAAAAAAAAAAGCAAAGTGAGAAACTTGTTACTTGTTTTAATTTTATGATTGTTTAACGCACACAGTAATTAAAACTATTCGCAAGAAAAAATATTTGTAAGAAATTGTCAACAACTGTTTGAGCAAAATGATTTTGTAAATCTGTTTTAAAAAATTTACAGCAATTGTTTACACTTTTACAGATGTTATCACGAAATTTTTGAGTGTGACTTCAGGCTAATTAAAGATAACATCAACAAAAGCAATACCCATCCCACTATAATTAAAAGACCGCTGCAAACATCCCATTCGTATATGGCTTTGTTTTTGTCCATAACTTCTCTCATAGATAAGGACGGCAAAGTTGTTGGCAAGATATAGCCAATATAGCGAAGTCCTATTGGCATTCCCTCGATCGGCCATATGGCTCCTGTTATTTAATCAAGTAATAAATTAACGTAAATTAACATAACATAAGAACGTAATGTAAATTAACGTTAATTTTTTATTACTAGACACGAATTTTGATTGAATTATCAAGTTGAAAAAGTGCAAAATTTTACATTAAAGCTTTTTCATGTTGTCAGTATGTAACATGACGTTATGTGTGTACGTGCAGCATAAATACTTTATAAGAAAATTCAAAAGTAATTAACTTCATAAGTTTTCAGCAAAGGCAAAAGTTGCTGCGAGTACATAAGAAAAGAAAAATGATGACTCACCAGTAAGTATTACAAGCGGCCAAAAGCTGCTGGCTGCAGCGTAATGCGCCATGGTATGATTCGAACACGTAACAGATATGAAAAAACCTAATAATCCAATTACGTTAACTTTTGTTTCATTAAATTTCAGATGCGAAATAGAAAACATCATACTTTACCATACATCAGTCCGCAAAGACCCGTGAAAAACACAAACAAAGTCACAGTGAAAAAGGAACCTTGACAATTTAGACCCCATATAGGAAACGTTAAGCACATCATCATCACGGTGTGAATACATATAACGACGGACTGAGTTAAGAAGTGAGACAATAAAATCTCCACAGTCTTGACCCCTGTGAAACAATCAAGTTTGTTCTCCTGATTCTCGTGTTTATCAGAAAATAGACAAGAGACGAATATTTATTATTACGATTATTTTGTAAACATATATGGACACACAATTAGAAACCGAGTGATAGAATTACCTTGGACCAGGCTACGATTCCAGATACCTTCCGTTCGCTCTGTGATCAGCAAGGCGCTAGACACGTAAGTGGAGATAAAAAAAGCAAGTCTATAACCGAAAAGATAAAAAAAATTAATTAATTCTATATTAATATTGATAGATTTATGTGTTTTTTATGGAATCGCTTACGTCAGGAGATAGACCGGCGCCATGAACTGTTTGTAGCTGGTATAATCGTTGCTGCCATATATAGGATCTTCAAACTGAAAATAATCGTAGATTTACTTTGTGTGTGTCACTTTATATCAAATTTAAACAACACAGACATATATATACCCGAATAGGTAATTCGGCGTATTTTCCCGGATATCCGCAGTTCGTTAGCACATCTCGAAATATCTTGAAAAAACGATCCACCAGCGTTTTCTTCACAATAGTTCCAGTGTGCAAGTCTGTGACAATAGTAGCAGTTGCGTGAAAACTTATTCAAACTTTTCGCTTGTTTTGCGATCTTTTAATACACTCCTTTACGAGTGTGTGTACGTGTGTATACGTACCACTCATATCGAGAAAAACCTCGATTTCACTGGCTGTAACGTCAGCTAAGTATTCGCTTGTATTGATTAAGGCAAGTGACACGTCCAGTCGTGCCAGCAGAGCTTTGGAAAAATTTGAAGTGAAGTGCATCACGCCGCTAAGTTTTTCCTTCTGCACAGCAGCAGCTGCCTCGATGACGTTGTCGTAATACACCTGAAAGCGAAATACAACGTCTTTTCTTATTGGAGAAGATGTAGAGGGAAGAGATTTAAACACAAAAGAAATATTATTCTTACGTCAGCAATGTTCTGACAATTTTCGAAAGGAGGAATTTTTGTATAATATTTCAAACCCCGGTACTTAGATAGGTGTGTTTTACGTAGTTTTTTCAATTTACACAAATTAAAATACGTGCGAAGAGAAACTCACAGAGACGCGTCATTATTGAAAAAAAAAACGTTTATTTTACAGACACGTATACTTGACCACAAGATTGTCATACCTGTGCTAAGATGGTATCCGTATAATTGTGTATGAACCTGCAACTGAGATTGCTCCAGTTGCACTCCGGCATATTATTTACTTCGTCGTACCATATGTTGCCAATATTGTTGCCGTAATCGCAGTTGCCGGCTTCGTCGTTGACAATTCCGATTTTCAAACCCTTCGGTTCACCGCCGACCCCAATGAAAAACGCGGACACTTGCAATATCGGGAAGAACACCGCGAAAACGAGTCCTCTGAGTAAATGATCATTTACATTTAAGAAAGTAACAAACAAAGAAAACACAAATTTACACAGAACGCTTTAATGTGTGCGAACAATTGAATTTAAAATTATAAGTTTTTCATAGACAGTCGTGTGCGCTCTGTGTGTTGTGCGAAAAAAAAAATTCATCAACCGTAAGTACTTACGAATAATAGCGAAAAAATTGAATGCTGTTCTTTGCCAGTAAAGCCTTGAATCTTCTCAATGACGAAACTTGATCGCAGCTCTTTTGATACTTTGAGGTTTGATCCTTGACAGACGTTTTTGTACAATAAAATAATAGCATTTATGTTTTTTTTTTTTTTTTTATAACAAATTGTTTTCTACACACATATATATATATGTATACATATGTGTGTAGAAAAAAACCTACCTATATATGTATATATATACCTTTGAGAGACTATTTTTATTAATATTACCGTTGTCGTCCACTTGAGCCTTGTTTACATGTGTGACGACTGTGAGTCTGTTTGTCTGCATCTGGCTGAGAGTTAGGAACGTTTCTTCTAAAGACGTGGTTTGAAATCGGTCCAACAATTGTTGCGGTGACGATTCCGTCAGCAACTCACCCTCTCTCAGCAAACCGATCTGTACGGCATTGAAATAAAAAATAATGCGATATTCAGTTTCACACGATATTGGTAATTTTGCATTAAAAGAATGGAATGTTCGTTGTGGCGCAAGAATCCTGTGTGTTCTTCTTGAACACACAGGATGATGACAAAATGTCGCGAGACTCACTTTATTCGCATCCTTAGCCTCTTCAATGTAATGCGTCGTAATGAGCACGGTAGTGCCGTCTTTTTCCGTAATCTTGATCAGATAAGCCCATAAGCTGCAAAGGGAGATTATGTACTCTAAAATATTTACCCATCATTTCTAATTGACGGGGGTGTGTGTTCAAAGAAAGAAAGAAAAAACACAAAGTCTGTATATACTTTTCTCTCAAAATTGGATCCAGACCCGCGGTGGGTTCGTCCAAAATTAAGAGCTCAGGCCGATGTATCAACGCGGCGGCGAAAGAGACTCGTCTCTGTTGACCGCCGCTCATGTTCTTCACCAGACAATCCCCCAAAGATAACTGAAGTAGATCCATAAGAAAGTTCTGTCTCTCTTCTTAAAACACCATAAGAGATTACGATTATTGTAAACATCATAAACTTATGTGCGTTGATAATGTTTTATAAATATTGCAATAATGTTAACGTATCAATGTTTAACGTATCAACGTTTAAAAAATTCGAGTCTGTCTTACTCGAAGATCATTTCTGAGGTCTGTCCGCGAAGTGTTGATAATATTAATATTATTATTTTAAACATTCTTTTTTCGTATGTTACACGCTTGTTTAAATGTAATGAGTTCATTATCTCCATGGTTAAAAATTATTCCAAAGTGGTTTTTTTTTTTTTTTTTTTGAGAAATAATGTAAGAACAATTTTGCTCAAATAATGTTACTCTACCGATTTCGACGTCATTGAGCCCGTTGATTCTGCCGAAGTAATACAGAGCATCGCTCACGGTGAACTCGCCGGTCAGGGAGATGTCCTGCGGCATGTAACCCACTCGAGGTCCGGGAATTCCGGAACCCTTGCTGCCCGGTGTTCCTCCCAACACCCACATCTCTCCTTTGTCGAGATGTCGGATTCCAACGATGCAGGACAGCAATGTGGTTTTGCCGCATCCGCTGGCACCGAGCAAGCCATATCTGTTTCGCGCGGAATAAGAAAGGAGATCGTTTATAAACTCGGGTCGATACCGCGCAGAGATGCGTAAAACCGCAGATATCTCTTTCAGTCTTGCGGTAAGTAGTTCGCAACGGCTTTCCTACACGAGCTCTCTCTCTCTCTTTTTCTCTCTCTCTCTCTCTGTCTTCTTTCACGTTTTCAATGCTTACTTATCTACTCCGCACGTTTGCACTCTATTGAAGAACAATGGCATTTATGGTTTCTCTCGCAAATTGTAATCAATTCGGACGGATGGCAAGTACGGCTCGTTAATAAAATGCCGTTTACAATCACAGACAATTGAGCACCTTGGATCATTAAATCCGGGTAAGGACATAACGATTACTCGTGGACAAAACCGATTAGTGATCAAGTTACGCGCGCGCAGTGGTGCGTAGGCAAAAAAACGTGAATTTGTCAACGAATTTGCGCGTGAAAAATGTTTAATCGCTCTCGGAAAAACTCTGACGTATTTGTGTAATTAAGACGACACGCATATTTATCTTTTTTACGTTTATGTGAAAATTATTTGCAAGTGAGAAAAGAGAAGAGAAAATCGCTTGAAGTCTTCGAACTGAAATAGAAATTTGAAACTGCAAGCGATGTTTTTACATATCCTTCTTAAGCACCACTGTGCGATTCTTTGTTCTCGATAAATCGGAATAACACGGCGGACATAGAGCGCGACGTGAGTCGTTTCGTGCGACCTGATAAAATCATCAAGCAATCCCGCAACTTGCTTCAGTTTTACCGCGGAATTATGCTCATTCAAATCATCGTGACCTTGCTGCTCGCGGGAAGAGTTATCTCTTCCGTGTCAGTTCAAGGATCGATATCGATAGTTAATAATGATACGATGACGATATATTTGCACACGAGTGAATCGAGCGATGATCCCGACAAGTTGTTTAGAAAATTACACGAAGCAAAATCAAATCCGCGACTACATCTCGCAGTCTCCTTGGGCGACAAAATTGTCGTGATTGAGGGCAAACTTGAAAATTACCTCAGTGAGTTAACACGAGTTAAAAAAAAAACAAAAAAATACTTTTGTCCTAAAACTCGGTCTTATATTTAAACAAAATTAATGAATTGTCATTTATTTTGTTTCGGTTATTTTCACCTTTTTGATTTTCAATTCGAGCGCTTTTATCGCGCGTATATTGTACTTCAGCAAGTGCACTAGAACCGTGTAGAGAATATGTTTCATAATGTGTGTATAAATGTAATATTTGTGAGAAACTTTAAACTTAAAAAAAATTTTTTTCCACTTATTCACTTACGCTTGATCTTTTCAGAATCTGACAAAACATCTGACAAAACTTGGAGAAACATTGTCGAAGCAACTGACGCGATCAGTTATCGTACAAGCGCGAGACGATTTGCATTAAATGAAAACGATTATAAAACTTTTTGTAACAACGATGTTGCAAGGACAACAACTCCTGGATTGTATGACGTAAAGAAATTGGTAAATTTGCATTTTTATATAATTTTGCTATTCAGAGGTGTGGTTTAAAAAAAAAAGTAAGGATTGTAAACTAGAATTCATGCGAACAGGTTGGCAACGTTTTTCGACCTATAGTAATAATATTGGAACAACGCGATGACAAAATGAGTTATAGAAATTTTCGTCAAATATATTCTCCCATACTCGAATATCCTTTCATCGCTGATCTTTTGCTCGAAAATGAGAGATCAAAGTCAAACAGAGAGCTGGAGATGTTTCTCGATTACGCCAAATCCGTTCAAGATCACTTGTCGTCGTTAACTAAAGCGCTCGATGCAAAATGGCGACAATCGCGTGATCAATTTAACGAGTCTTTGAGACAAAGGCTCGTAACTTTACAGAAACAAGCGCAATTTCTTTTAAACAGTTTGCCGGAACGTAAACGTCAACGTTATAAAAAAAAATCGGGTAAGAAGTATCGCGCTTCGTCGAAAAAAAGTTACTCAAATGTCACAAATTTTAATGCCACCGAACTTAAAAACTCGGCTACGTCAGACACGGAACGAGAAGACGAAGAAAAAAATGAACAAAAAAATATTGACAAAATAATAATTGAAGAGAAAAGTAATCGAACCGCGTCACTTTCTGTGCATCGCGATTTAACAAACGGGAGCAGAGACGGAGCGAAGATTGAGAGAACGACAATATTGAACAAGGATGACAAAAACAATGTCAAAGCATTGCCATTGAACGAAACAGCAGTCAATGCAAACAGTTTTCACGAAGTTCACAATAAAACTCAAAGAAAGAGTAAGAACGAGACGAAGGACGAGAGCGTTTTACAAGCGGGAACGCGATTTCTTAATTACCCCAAATCAACGAGAAAATTTAACTACAACTATGCGAATACTGTCGCAACAATTAACACATTTTACGGACTTAAAAATAACACCGTTATTTACAAAAACAAAAGAGTTTACAAAATCTTCTCACGAAGACGATGCGAACAAACTCAAGACCCAGACAAATTTGCTCAATCAAATGGCAAATAATTCCGCGTTTTTGCCAACAAGTGAAAACATAATAACGCCAAGCGTTTTGAGGAAAACTGATGAAGAAAAGAACCGAAGTAAAGGAGCAATCACAACGGTTAAAGTTGCGGAAAAACTTATGAAACATAGTCTCGGAATTAATAATAACCGCAATCACGCGTTAGCAAAGAAAATTGCTGGCAATTATCATTTCAAGATAAATGCGCAAAACAAGACATTGGCGTTTATGGATGAGATACTGAAAGCGGTTGAACAGGTTTTGCTATGAATAATTATTCATAATTATATAAATTCTGGAATTATACAAGTAAGTTGAATTTTATATCATATTATATATATCTCAGATTACTTTTTCATCTCGCACTTCTTCGTCTCTTCTACATTGCCGTCGTTTTATCATCGCGCATGCGATGAGACTCGAGATCGGCTAAATGCGCAGGATCACATATTATCAAAAAAAGTGAGAGTGAAGGAGAAGATCGAGATGTGCGAGGTGTGTTAGTATAAATCTTTTTCCCTCTTAACTTTTTCATTTGGAAAAAATATTTCGCGCGTCGTCTTTCGCGCGAAGAACTTCGAATCTTGAAACAGAGAGAAACAATAAACCGAACAACAATCGACAACCACTTACATGGATGCTCGGGAGACCGTCATGTTCAGATCTTTGAGCACAACTTTCTTTCCGTAAGACTTCGCGGCGTTTCTTACGACTACCGCTTCTTCCAGCACCATCTTGCGAAATGAAGAGGATCGTTCGCTCAGCAACTGATCTGTGACACAATTTATTTAAATAATCCGATGTCATTTAAATAATCTGATAGTATTTTTACATGTACATATGTAAGAAGTAGGATTACCTTTCTCCGATAAGAATAGATAATTACACGACAATTCTATAGCTATTTCTACACGCCAGTGGTGAAGTACATGTTTACAGCTTGTTAAAACTTCATGTAAATTTTTACTCTACAGACGTAACAAGTTTGAGTTCTGCACAAAAGCTATAGACCGATAACGTAAATATAAGAAATTAAAACTTTCTCGTGCGTAAAGTTTTATTTCGCAAAAAGTATATAAATGTTCATTAACCTTCGTTTAAACGTGTATAACTTAAAAGATTTAGACGATATGAGCGTCGTGTGCTGTTAAGATACGAAATTCTTCACTTAATTTCTAAATATATAAGCAAACATTCTTGTGAAAAGAACGCGGAAATGTTAAACATATTTAAATATTAGTCATTACGATCAACTAAAATCCAATAATTTTTTTGATTCTACTTCTCTTTGTGTTAACAAATATTTTTTTTATCGCTTTAGCTGTCAGGTTTTTTTCTTATTTTCAATATTTTATCTCATGTAAATGAGATAGAATTTAATTTGTACGAAATGTTGTTTTGCGCGCGCTGGTTTTAGTCCAAATTGAGCGTAAAATCCGAATTATGCGTTTTGGGCCAATTTTATTAGGAAGAACTCGTTAATTGGCAATAATAAGTTAGCACTTATGTTGTAAAAAAAAAATAAAATTGTGAACATGACGCATCGATACACGTGCAATTATGTTTGGAATTTCGAATGGGGTTAGTCTCAGAGCGGGAAAGTCTCCTTGTGTTGCTTATTGTCTAGATTTTCTTTCCTGTATAGTTTTGTTATAGACGTATATGATCAAATATATCCTTGACACATTAAGGCTCGCATATCCGTTACCAAAGATTTGGTTACTAAATTACCAATTTACATGGCGTGTATTACCAAACTGTTTTAATGATTATTATCAAATTGTAAAGAGAATATTGGGGCAGATGCGAGTTAATTTTGATATTTAATTATCACGTCATTTAGTTGACCCAATAAAATAAAAAGAATTTCCTTTGTTAATGATTTTATGATTAATATCAAAAACAATGTTTGATAACTATTATTATATTTGGTACTTTGATCACTAAATGTTACTCTGAAATACTCGATCATAAAGTTCATGTTGTAATCAAAACATTGTTTGTATCAATACTTACATTATTCATGCTCCTCAGTAATTACGACAAACACTCTTAAACATGCTCGAGCAATTCTGGTCGCTTTATAAAAAATGACCTTGACATTAATTTAAAAACAAATCGATTAATCGGAGTCAGTTTGCTTTGATATATTTAAATGACGCTAGTAAGAACGATCAAGTCATAGAATATTTATGAGATTATTTATGAGAGGAAAATAATTATATAGAAGATATTATTTAAAAATAATTAAAATAGATCTTCCAGCCTTTGGACTACAGTTCGATGTAGTTTGAGTAAATATTAGTAACAAATCAAGTAGTGAAACGTTTCGATCTTTATTGATTTAAGATCATCTTCAGCTACGCTGAATAAAATACATATAAAATACATAAAAAATAAAAAAAATTATAGAATTCATAAATAATATATATATTGTTTGAAAATAAATTAAAAAAAAGTAAATTAAAAATAAATAAAAAATAAAGACTATTACTTTAATTTTAATTTACTTTTAATTTATTTTTAAACAATATGTATATTATTTATGAATTCTGTAATTTCTTCTATTTTTTATGTAATTTTTTTAAAGGCTGGAAGGTTTATTTTAATTATTTTTGAATTATACTACGGCTGTTTTCAAATTAGAAGATTATTGTATATCTTTTCCTTCTTTTTTTTGTTTTAAAAGAACAAAGCGAAGACACCAAGACTGGCAAGAAGTTAAAGACGGTCAATTTTGTTTGCCTATCATTTTCCTTGGCCCGAAATAGGATTTTTAACATACTTTTCAATATACGCTATTATCGCAGTGACATATTATAGATTAGGTTGCGTTAGGTTTTCACGAGGAGGAGGTGCACATGTGATAATATGTGATACAAGGAAATATTTTATCTGTCTGAAATGTCCATTCGAGCTTTGACTTTTGTTCCACTCATTGTCTAGTCAATCTTAAGACCACTCGTGCTTCAGACTTTGATTGTAACACACATATATAATAATCAGAGAAAAATTGTTAAAAATATTAACAGCGAGGATAAAAACACGAGTTTGTCTGTCAAGAGAAAAAGAGTCTATTATTAAGAAAGTGTGTACATAGATGATGAGTATGTAACAAATGAATGACTCTCCGATGATAAAATTGCTAGTTTAGACATTATTATATACAATTAAACCGAAGTGTTTTTCCGATTGTCGGTGAACAGTAGTTGTCAAAGAATCTTGCATAAGACACGAGTAACATACATATTCAGGACTTGTGTAGGCCGGTGTTCATAATCGAATTTTGTGTATCTTGTAAACCGTTTTAAGTTTATATAAGTATAACGATGCTTCATTTTATTAACTATAGAACATCTGAAAGTGAACTCTTACTACTTATATAATATCCGATTATAAATATCCTTGTTATAATATTGCAAACCAGATTGAATGTTTACGTATTTCCTATCTAATTTACAATCACATTTCTTTGAGTAATCTCATATTTCTAAGAAAATAATGCAATTACATGTATAATTATGTGTATACATATGCAAGTAAATAAAACATGTAACTATTTTTATTGTAGATGTATACGCAATATATATGGATAATAAGCGACA
>QVNZ01009126.1:0-10340 GCA_014825645.1 Pseudomyrmex dendroicus
TTTCCGAGAATTTTCCGCTCCTACAGTGGATCTATAGCGAGAGTCTACTGTACTAATCGGTATGTAAAACAGTGTAACCTTTGGAAACCATAAATGAGATTTGTTTTCGAAGCCGTAATTCAAGTTTTATTACTTTACTTGGTTTAAAATTGCGATTAAGGATCGGTTCTTACCTCAATACCGGGTACTTTGGTGTAATAGTTAAATATCGTATTGTTAGTCGACAGTTTGTGACTCTTGTACATGTTTTTAGCCTCCGTTAAAAATTTTCTGCGATTTGTTGCTTTGTAAAGCCACAGGGCAGCCCATACCAGATCATCGTAGTAGGTATATCTATTTATTTCGTAATTGTAAATATTAGGCATCCATTCATAATGAGAGCCTTTGTATTTCAATGCGAATCTATACAATTGTTTCGCATGAGTGAGACACGTATTGCCGTACTGCGTATCGTTAAAAATGTTATTGAATACAATGCTCGTTGCTGCCAATGCGGCAGCCGTTTCACCGAGAATATCAGATGCTACAAACGAGAAACACAAAAGAAAAAAACAATTAGAAATTTTTTTTAAATAAATTTAATACGGAATGTTTGTACTATCATCGAAAAAATTAAATATTGAGTGTAAAAAACATAAAAACACATTTGTCGATGCTTACCAGGATGAGAAAAATTAGCCGCGTACGCTGGTCTGTTGTACGCTATGTTTTCTGGTCTTCCGTAAATCCTACGTTCAAACATTTCATCACCTACTTGTATATAAAATAATTCATTTTGTGGATGACATTTTATAAAATAGTCAGTAGCCCATTTGATGTCTTGACGAATTGTTTTCAATTGGCGCGCGTGTCTGTAAGCTTTTGTCCAGGTAAGCACGCTCCATGCCAACATGGTCGTCGTGAAAGCCGTTGGGAAAACATATTTAACATACGAGATTCCGGCTGAAAATTCAAAAGAAAAATAAGTTAAATAAACGTTACTCTAAGATTTTCGTAACATAAACAAGTTTAAACTACAAGTAAATATTAAGATAATTAAGATTTTAAATAAAATAAGCTTTGTAAAATATAAATTTATTAGTAAATTGTTCTTTATTCAATTACAACCTAACATATGAGTGAAAAAAATTACTAAATTATAAGATTATTACAATTGTAATATCCTCCACTTAGGTCTTCTCCGAAATAGCCGTGATCGTTTACCATGGAATCGTGTCGAAATCCAATCCTGTTGTTTGGCGGCATCTTACCAGAACGTTGTGCTTGAAAAAACCATAACGAAATCATTAAGGCATAATCGTACTCTTCCATGTTCGTTACTTGATTGATTCGAAAATTTTTCTGAGTTATATTCCCATCGTTCTGCGTTGCTGTACTTTCTCGACTAGGATGCATTGCAAGTGTCCACGTTATAAACGTTAGAATCTATATCAATACAGAAACAATCGCTTAATACAATGATTTTGTAATTATTATACATTTTCCAAGTCAGTAACTATATCTATTAATTGCGCACACACGAGCAAAACGGTTATTAAACGGTTATTTCGCGAAATTCATATTCGTCCTTAGGTTACAAGATACAAGTATCTACGTAAACAAAACCAATGTTTATTTTGCTGTACTCGATACAAATTTCATCGACGATATTTATATCAGCTATCAAATTCGATGTTGGTGCAAGAATGTAAAAAGATGAAAACTATTTATAATTATTTGTCGATACATGTTATTAATTCCTGTTTTGCATTACTATTTATCAGAAAGTCGCCGTGTGTCAAAGACTTATCGTAAACATAAACGGACTATATATATTATCAAGACTAACAACGAGAAAGAAACTTACCATCAAAAATGTGACAAAGATGAGCTGCATTTTGCCAATTGTACTACAGATCTTAATATCTTACACGATTTTACTATCTTATGACAATCACAAAGCTTACACGGATAATGTCTTTTCTGTAAATGTACCTTTGATACTGACAAGATGTAAGAAGTGGAAAACATATAGACTTAGACATGAGAGGTTTGCCCTTTGTGCTATCGCCCCACTTCTGTTTCTCGCGCCTATGATATACGTCTCTTTCCCACTTCTTCTCATGTTGTTTGTATGATTTTTATTTCTTTGAAATTATTTTTACTGTATTTTGTATCGAATAACTCTTTATCATATTTTACATATAAATTGAAATTAGATAGATTTATTTAAAAGTATATCTTGTAAAGTTGTCTCTCCTACTCGATTTTAATTTTATGAGAATATAATTACAAGAGAAACAACCGTTTCTTTAACGTGCGTAAGTAACCATGTGCTTTATTCTCGTTTTCTATAAATTACATATTACATATAATATGACATTATGTAAATGGTGCACGTGTCTATAATATTTTTATACATTACATAGGATTTTGTTCATTTATATCGAGACAATTTTATTATTTTAGTATAAAAACTCAGTTTTCTATATACAATATGTGTATACATGATATTAAAATAATATATATGTCTATATATATTATTTTAATATTATGTATGTATAATGTTCCATACGGATTATGTTATATAGTAAATCTAACTAATATTTTACTTATTGTCAGATAACATCCTACTCTATGGTATTTATCACTAGAATTTTTACTTTAAAAATGTGACTCGCAGAATAATTCGTGTCTCGTAAAAAGATAAAAACATCGGAGCGCTTCAATAATTCAGTGTTTTCTTATGTACACGGATTATATAAAAAGAATCGAGCTAAAACTGAAGCAATCTCCACTTAAAAACGTAAATCTCTTTATATTACAACTCATCTTATGTCATTATCCTTATCCACTCAGGAGAGTTGAAATCCAATATATATTTAGGTGGCCTATGCGGGGGAGTACTCCTGTTCCGTTCAATATCTAATTGTAATAATCCAGCGAGCGCGCCAGTGAATCCTGCGTTGTAGTCTATACGAACTTTTGTATATGCTTTACCCTTTTCGTTGAATCGAATATCAACAAAATGATCATTTATGTCTGGTCCATTAACTAAAGCACCGTAAAGAACCTGCTCATTTTTTTTATTACTCGTCATTTCTTTATATCCACAATTAACTGGCCATCTTGGACATGAAGACGCTTTGTGAGGTATTTGAGTTGGTGATTTACTGTTAAATCCGACTACGTAACTTTTTCCTATTCAATTATAAAATATCAAAGAGCAAACAATTAGAAACATCCATATATATCGTAAAATCTACATCCGTACTATTTCTAACTGCATATTCTAAACTTTATTTGTCATTCGTATACTAGTTTTGTATCTGTTGCAGTTTCTGACTTTCTTTGATATCTCACCTGTTTTCATGCCTAGTATATAATCTATTTGTTCTTTAGCAAAAGCGTAATATTGGTCCGAATGTTTTATCTTATTGTCGGTTATCGCTATCAAGCAAAGAAAGGCTGCATTAGCTGCAAGAGGAAGTGTATCAGTGTCAGATAAAAACACAAGTCCCTTTTCCGTGCGTGTCACATTATTTATCAATGTATCGAGATATCTTTCAACAGCTTTCGTATGTGGTGATTTTGGATGTGAAATTATCTGGTTAAACATCACCTGTGACAAATCAGAAGCATGTATTGAAGTGTGTGCATGTGTTGTGTATGCGTGATTTAAGTTCGGTTCTTACCTCAATACCAGGTACTTTGTTGTAGTAAGTGAATATTGTAGTATTAGTCGCCAGTTTGTATTTCTTGTACAAGTGCTCAGCGTCAGAAAAATATTTCGTGTAGTTCATGGTTGCTCTGCTAAGCCAGAGATTAGCCCATAGCAGATCATCGTAATAAAGATGCCAATTTCTTTCATAATTGTAAATATCAGGCATCCATGTATAATGAGAACCTTTGTAATTCCATGCAAATTTGTACAATTCTTTGGCATGTCTGAGACAAATGTCGCTGTACCGCGTATCGTTAAAAATGTCTCTGAATACAATGCTCGTGGCTGCCAATGCGGCTGCCGTTTCACCGAGAATATTAGATGCTACAAACGAGAACCAACAAAAGAAGTCATTAGAAATTTTTTAATTTTATATAAACTTTTGTAATTAGATCGAAAAGTAAGTATTAAGTGTAAAAAACATAAAATTCAGTTGTTGATACTTACCAGGATGAGTAGAATTAGCCGCGTACGCAGGTCTGTTGTACAACATTTGTTCTAATCTTCCGTAAATCCTACGTTCAAACATTTCATCACCTACTTGTATATAAAATAATTCCTCTTGGGGGTGACATTTTATAAAATAGTCAGTAGCCCATTTGATAGTTTCACGAACTACTTCCAATTGGTTTGTTTTTCTATAAGCCTCCGTCCAAGTAAGCAGTCCCCATGCCAACATCGTCGTCGTGAAAGCCGTTGGGAAAACATATTTAACATATGTAAGTCCGGCTGAAAATTCATCAACGAAAAACAAGTTAAAAAAAATAATTACTTTATACAGTTTAGACCATAGAGATGGTAAAATAATTTAAAACACCAACACTTCTATACGAAAATCAATTCGATTTTTAGCGTAAATTGTTTTCCAGAATAAGTTGTGTAAAGTATTTTAGGAGATTGGTGAGGTGTTTTTTAATATGATACAACTGTATGGGCAAAAAGAGTTATTAATTTATAAGATTATTACAACTGTAATATCCTCCGCTGAGATTTTCTCCGAAATAGCCGTGATCGTTTAACATGGAATTACCTCGCCATAAAATTCTGTTGTTTAACGGCAGCTTACCAGAACGCTGTGCTTCAAAGAACCAGAACGAGCTCAATAAGGCTTTAGAATACCTTTCTATGTCTTTTGGCTGATTGATTTGAAAGTCTTTTTGAGTTCTATTCTTATTGTTCCGCATTACTGTACTATTCCACGAAGGATCTATTTCAAGCGTCCATGTTACGAACAGTAGAATCTGTAGTAATACAGAAATAGTCGCTTAGTACCACGATTCTTAAGTTTAATATATTCTTTATTTCGGTTACTATTTTATTTACTAATTACACAAACACACACACACACACGAGCGAAATATTAAACGGTTACTTCGCGAAATTCAAATTTGTTCTTTAGTCCACAACTTACAACTATCTACGCAAACAAAAACAATGTTTATTTTGCTATACTCGATACAAATTTCATCGACGATATTTATATCAGCTATCAAAATCGATGTTGGCGTAAGAATGTAAAAGATGAAAAATATTTATAATTTTATTTCGATATATAAATTGTTATTTCTTTTTGCACTTTGCTATTTTTTAGAAAGTTGCCGTATGTTAAAGACTTTCTATGAAAGTAAACGGATGCACGGGGGAGACTTACATCAATTTAAATAACGCTAAATATGAAAAACTCACCGTAGAAAATATGAAGAAGATAAGTTGCATTCTGTCTACTGTGATTCAGGCACAAGTAAAAATTTTTTTATGTATCTCACAGAACAACAGTCACAAAGCATGCATTCGAATGATGTATCTTTACGTATGGACCGACAGGATGTAAGTGGAAAACGGCTAAAGAATAAGAGATTTGCCGTTTTCGCTCTCACTTCACTGTGATGTCTCGATCCAATCATTTTTTCTTCTTCCCTTCTCCTTCACTCACTTCTTGTGATTATCTGTGAATTCAAATCTATCGTATATACTGTATGTGAGTCATATGATATCCGTTTACACGTCTGAAATTAAAGGCTAAGGATTTATTAAGGTACTATTTCTAACTGCATATTCTAAACTTTATATGTCATTCGTATACTATTTTTTTTATCTGTTGCAGTTTTTGACTTTCTTTGATATCTCACCTGTTTTCGAGCGAGTGAAGACGGTCAGTTTTGACGGAGATGGATCCGGACGAACGTTTTCGGGAAGTGGCGGAGCGGCTTACGCAGGAGAAGGATGAATTTTTAATCGTTGCTGCACGACACCAGCAGTTGTTGGACGAAGCCAACCAAAGAATCGAACAGTTCCAGCAAGAAAGAGTGCGGTTAGAAAATCAGTGTAATAAACTGCAACAGCTTTTAAACACTATAGGCCAACCGGAGTTGTCAGCACCTGGACCACGACAGCCACAGACCGTGCTATGTCAGCAGCAGCGCGGACCAATGTCACCCCGGTTTTTGGAGCGATATAAGAAGTACCAGTCCGAGGCACAATCGGAGGACTGCCCCGGTAAAAAATTTTTCATATATAATTATATATACTTATACATATCTAAATATGCACAATGTGATTTTGAAGTGATCTTTGAATAACAAAAAATATAGTTTTTTATAATTTTTTTGTATCTAACGTGATACTAATAGAGTCTTAACAAAAAAATTCTCCGTGTATAAAATTGTATGGACATTTTCGGCATATAAATTTACATATTTATGTTAATTTGTGTATAAGTATATATAATTATACATAAAAACTTTTTTACCGGGGCTTAACAAAAGAACAAAAGTGCGCGACAAGCATGGATGTAGCAAGCTCCCCCGAAAGTGAAATCAATCTCGCCCGGAGATTAAAAACCATCAAGCGAAACAATCAAGGTTCGTAAAAATCAAATCTATGAGTTATCAAGTATAGAAACAACAAAGGTCTAAAAATTCAACAGATGTGGCAGGGAAAACAAGCAAGGAAAGCGGAGCAACAAAAAAGAAGAGGCCAAGAAAAAAACGCTCAAAGGAGGTCTCCCCCACAACACAAATTTTTATCAATACTCCGAGAGGTAGGACGCAAGTGTCCTATCGGGAGAATTTCACAAGTTCGTCCGATTCAGAATAACACCCAACAGTAAGGCGAATCTCCAAAAAAGTTTTTGTATGCAAAAATGACGCTACGCGATTACTGATCGATGTATACTTTTAAATTCAAAAATATATACCAATCAGTAATTACGTAGCGTTACTTTTGCATAAAAAAATTTTTGTATAAATTTAATTTAACTTTTGTATAAATTTTGTACAACTTTTGCGTATATATTGCTCCAAATAATAAAGTACTTGATATATATTTTTTAATTTTGTTATTTTTTATGTAAACAATATCTTTACAATCCTGATCAGGTATTGTTTATTTAATCATATGTTGCTTGTTCGAAGTTTTCTTATTGAATCAATATTAGAATCATTGTGCGCTAAATGACAAAAAACCTTCATTTAATTGATTTTGGTATTTGTTTTGATACATACTTGATATTGAATAATTCAAATAAAATAATTTGAATCAAGTAATGTAAGTTTTTATATAAAAATTACGATATATAAAATTTTTTTACTATAAAGTTTATTTTATTTCAGATTACGGTATTTTCAACAACGTCAACATCACAAAAGACCAGTC
The DNA here is from genome assembly GCA_014825645.1 of Pseudomyrmex dendroicus. Classification (NCBI taxonomy): domain Eukaryota; kingdom Metazoa; phylum Arthropoda; class Insecta; order Hymenoptera; family Formicidae; genus Pseudomyrmex; species Pseudomyrmex dendroicus. The sequence goes on from QVNZ01009126.1 coordinate 7,358, forward strand.
TATATTGCCGAAAATGAATTAAAGACAAATTTCGAACAGGCGCAAAAGACGTAGAACATTTCTAGTCGCATGTCATAACATGATAAATATGTGAACAAGTACACATATTTAACAATACATAGAATGTAGTTTTTCATGCTAGTTTAACGGAGTCTATATAAAAATGTACGTCTTTTTATATAATTTACTTTTTATATTAACTTACTTATCTTTTTGTATTAACATACACTTGTTCTATTGTGTAATAAAATAAAATATTATCTGTCAGTAAAAATCAGTCATTTGAAATCAGTTAAAATTGTCCTGCTTAAAAATTATTTTTTATATTATTGTTTGATAGATGAAAATTATTTTTTATATTTGTTCGATAAATGAAAATAACGTGAGCTTTTCTTCTAAATGTTTCTAAGAGCATCGACGTTTAGCTCCACCAATCCGGCGAGTGTGCCAGTGAACCCTGCGTTGTATTCTATGTTAACTTCCGTATAGAGCTTAGTATCATTACCATATCGATAATCTCTGAAATGATCGTTGAAGTCTGGTCCAGAGACCAGAGCACCGTAAAGAATCTGCGGATTTGGTTTATCTTCCATGGCTTGCTGCCATCCGCAGAGTTCTGGTAAACTCGGACACGAAGATGCTTTGTGACGTGGTTGGGTTGGTGGATTCTCGCCGTATCCGACTACGTAACTTCTTCCTGTTTTCAAAATTGAAGCAATTCTTAATTATAAAAAATCTGTACGTACTAATTTCAACTTTTTGTGCGCTGCGTACGACATTTACATTTCGATATTCTTAAATTTTCCACAATATAATATTTTCTTTGATTCTTCTGCTTACCTGTTGATAAGCCCAATATATAATCAATTTGTTTCTTGGCGAAATTATAATATTGAAATCTACTTTCAAAATCATTGGAAGACGCTGCCGCTAAGCAAACAAAAGCTGCATTAGCGGCAAAAGAAAGAGTATGTCTATTAGAAACATACAGAAGACTCTTGTTTGTGTAAATAGAAGAATTAGTCAGCAGGAAATCACAAAAGTCTTCCACTTTATTCATATGGTTTGATTCTTTCGTCAACTGAGAGAACAACAGCTGTAAGAAGTCACAAGTGTGTGATTAATATAATGTGTGTGTATGTGTAGGTATATGTAAAGAAACTATTTATAATCTTTGAGAAATAGAACACAAGACGACACAGAATTTTATTTTTTACCTCAATGGCAACACCTTTGTTGTCGTAGGATACGAATTGATTTAGTTTGTCGACTTCAAACATTTGATAGAAAATGTGAGCATCGTATAAATATGTTATATCGTGTGTGTAATTAGTCGCTTTGTAAATCCAAAGAGAAGCCCACACTAACTCGTCGCCATAGTTCCGGCTTACATTTGCGTCAAATAAGTTGCAGTCTATTATTAGGTCACACTGGGATCCTAGGCCATAGGATCCGTCACGATCCGAAGCGATATTAAATAATTGCAATGCATGAGTAATACAAAGTTGGCTGTAACTGGAATCGAAAAAGATGTCTCTGAAAACGATACTCGCGGCAGCTAATGCGGCTGCCGTTTCGGCGATAACATCCGACGCTACAAACAAAAGCATTAATTAATAATAATTGTTTTGTAAGTGCAAAGAGATCATTCTACACTTTTTTCGATAAATAAATTTTAAGTTAAGATCTAAATTATTAATTGTTAACGTCTACCAGGATAACTTTTGTTGGCTTTAAATATCGATCTGTTGTAGTTTATTTCTTCTGGTCTTCCCCAATACTTCTCTTCGAATTTTATATCACCCACTTGTACAACAAATGTATCATTACTTGTATCATGACACTTTATCAAATAGTCAGTAGCCCATTTGATAGCTTTATAAGCTTCATTTAATAGACCTGCTTGGTGAAATCCCCTCGTCCAGGTGAGCACTCCCCAAGCCAACATCGTCGTCGTGAAAGCAGTTGGAAAAGTGCTTTTAACATAATTTATTCCGACTGGAATATATCAGAAATGTGGTAGTTAAGAAAAAATTTTGTAAATTTCTACGTGATATATAAAAAAACAAAATAATTTAATTTATTTTTTGTAGACTGTTCCAAAAGACCATAATGAAATTATTATTAGTTATTTTATAACATACTGTTAATATATAGTTTTGAGTTTATAAGTTTTATTTATTTTTTTAATATTTTGTGTCGTCATATTTTACTCGCTGAATATATAGCAATAAAGTTACTGTAACATTAACGTTTTACACATTAGAAAATGATTATAGTAATGAACACAATAAGTTAAGAAGAGAGAGAACTTAGATAGATTTCTAAAAATATCTTCAATCATTAATGTCTTTTAAATAGTTTTGAACAAAATTGTGCTATCTATGAGTAAATTAAAAAATAAATAAATAGCAGAAGTGTTTCTTTGCTTTGGTGCAATATGAGCAGGATAAATTATATATCAATAGGTTATAATATTATATTATTATTACAATTATAGTATCCTCCAGTTAGATTCAAATCAGAAGTCCGTTCTGACAAGGAATTGCCTCGCCATGGAATTCTGTTTGCCGTCGACAGCTCACCAGATGATCGCTGCGCTTCAAAGAACAAGAACGAAAAGTTTAAAGCTTTTGCGTACTTCTGTTTTATTTTATAATCCTCTTCCTGATTATTTTTTTCACTTGTCCACGGAGCAAACGTTAGAATCTGTATTAAAACGGTCTCTTACAACACTTTTTGTTACAATTCACGTTTTTCTTATATTATTACGTCAAATCTAGTAACGTGCGAGCACACGCTCACATACACACACACACAACACACATACAACAAATATGACCGAATGGCGAGTGTTGAAGTTCGAATCTGTTTATGTTTCTTGAAAGACATTTGCGTACGTTGAATAACAACTTTTTGCTTCGACTTTTTAGTATTCTATATCGAGTTTTTATGTACAATACGTTCTAGAATCTTTTTGAAT
>QVNZ01009127.1:0-20976 GCA_014825645.1 Pseudomyrmex dendroicus
CGATAACACGTACGCATTATCACGCGTAGAAAGAGAAAAAATGCCGGACAATTATCGACCAATTATCGCAACAACAATTATCACAACAAGGTTCGATGCCCACATTCATGAAGCGAAAACTGATTTGAACGATGAAATTAAATTATCAATCGAGATAATTAATACTAAACTTGGCCCGCGTGTGAACCGATAGCGAGACGCGATCGATCGCGTGTGAGAGGATCGATGGATCAGCTGATCCTCTCGCGCACCATATGGAGAGCTCGCGGCCGCTTTCACTGCTGCACTGCCACAGAAAAGAACGAAGGTAAACGCGCGCGCGAACGTGTTTGCCAACGGTTTTGCGCGCGATTTATCTTCGCTTTGTCAGTTATTTATCATTCCGGGCCCAAGGCGCACATTATCGCATCTTTTTGAGTACTCGATAAACGTTTTTCTGCATCTCGACAATACGCGCGAAATATTTTTTGCCGACAGTTAAACTCTTTCTTTTTCATATCTCATATTACCCATATGTTCATTATATAAATTCACATATTAATTTAAAAAAAAAAAAACATTGAATTACATCGATGTCGAATAAAAACGCAAATATTTGGATTATTTGCAGATTTATTTTGCGAGCTGTGAAATATTCACAGCTCACACACGCAGCTCACATACGCGAGACTTGTATACGAGAGTTAGCACCCATTTTTCGCTAAAAAAAAAAAAAAAAAAAAAAATCGCATGAATCGCTATTTGTGTGTGCTGACATAATCGAAAGTAATAATTACAACGTTAATACGTATGATGCAACAATACGTTGCTTTATTCATTCCGCGATATATTCGCAATGGAGGAAATAATATTTCGCACACTAGAACAACTCGAGAGTTGAATGCATACTTGGTTTTTCCACATACGTCAATTTGACGGATATTTGAAAAAAAAGTTTTATCGTTATTATTTTTAATTTCTTTAATGTTTTATCACAATGTTTATATAATTAATTTCTTTAATATTTTTTCTCCATGTTAAAATGAAAAACCACTCGGAACATTTTTTCTCGTGCAAGCAGAAACGTGCATTTTCGCGATCTGTCATTTTGATTCGGATTTGAACTTGTTCTCGTGTTGAGCAAGAGAGAAGAGAGTAAAAACACAAAGCGCATCGTGAAAATTAGATTCGTTTTGCAAATGTCTTCCGAGAGTAATGTCACTTCAGTTTTATTTGCATCTCGGAGAGCGTTTTCGCTTCGAATTTATTTTAAAACGCGAAAACCAAAGGACAAATTTCAGACGTTGACATCTCTCTCTCTCTCCGCGTTGATTTCGCGCGCATCGCGAATTATTTTCGCGCGAGGAGAATAAGTAAATCGGGTGAATTCAGGTCGTAAATATATAGGGCAGTAAACCGATCGAATGCAGTAAGAAGTTCGGAGCGCGAAAAAACGTGGAAACGTTCGTTGATTTGCGAACAATGTCACTGAGACAATTGCAACTGTTAAAACACTGACACATTAAAATTTATGAAATACATTACTCACTATCCATTCCATTAAACTGTCTCTTTCGGCGAATTCAACATTAACACTAGAATAATCGAATCCGCGTCAAAATGACAGATAATTTATTTTAAATTACAGAAATGTTCTGAGTAGTTTTATCTCAACGAGGAAAAAATAAGTTTGAAATGTTAGAAATCTTTGTAGCTGAAAGCTATATTAACAATTAATTATTTAAATATTAAAAAAATAATGACGAATAAAACGTCTTCTTAAATACCCGTCGAGTTGACGGATGTGGTAAAATTAGTTGTATTTAACTTCGGTTTCAGCGTTAAAAGACTTATGTTGTGTACCATGTTTTGAAACGTTTGCACTTATTTAAATTAAATCTAACGACTGTAATAAAGAAAACTAAAAATAAGAGTTTCTGAAGTTACGAAAAATATCATACACTGTTTCGAGACTTATTATTCCATCAGAAAACGTAAACTTATTGTGTACAATAAACAGTTCCGCTAACAGAAATTTAAAAAAAAAAAAAACGTCAATAAAAAGAAAAGACTGTTCTTTCATAACAAAGAAAAAGAAATTAAAAAGGTGATAATTAAAGAATTACAAAGATGACAATCAAATGTTTTTTCACTTGGTGTTGCGAATCGACAAACTGCCGTCTACAAAATTACAATCGCAGGAAAATCTCGCTGCTAATTTGATCTAAGGGCGCAATGGAACAGTCACCATAAACCACGGTAAAGTAGATCGAGGCCAAGGATCAGGGCTTTTAATCACTCACTAAGCTAAGCGGTAACATCACGTTGTTACATCGTCGTCACTCACGACTATCACGTTTTTTGACGTCACGTAATTTGCAAACGATCGCGAAAAGAAAAAGAAAAAATATATTCCGTTATCGGAACTCTTATTTATTCCGATCAGAGAGCCGGGAACTTGCTGAATAAATTTTAATGAAATTTTAATAAACTTATACACAAATCTCGCACGCCCACACGCACTAATCCAAACTGTGCTAATAGTCCGAACATAGTTTTCTGTCAGAATAATAGATAATTCAACGAAAAAAAAGACACAGCCAAAAATTTCACAATATTCAATTTCTTCTTCTTCCTTTTGCTCACAAAACGTTATTGACTGTCACGAGACATTTATATGTGTCACCGCATATTGATGAACATTTCTATCAGTAATAACCCGAGCTTTCTGTTTGTTAATACTTGATTTTTTAACTCATTGTTATTATTTAAATTGTTATTAATTTTCATTTATTTTTCCCTTATATTCGCACACCAAATATTTCCCACACTGTACGGTGCAGGAGACGCGATTGCGGATTCACGCGAAGACTAAGACCAGGAGAACGCGCGAAGCCGAGCGGAGCGACATCCTTACTGGAGGCCGAGGAGAGAACACATTTGACCGACGGCCACACAACACATGACACTCGCGTGTGGGTGAGCCGTCCACGTGGACGCCAAGCCGGCGGCGGGTTCGCCAGGTGGTGCGAAAAAAGAGAGGGAAAACATGCATATATGTAGCGGCGGCGACCACGACAATAACGACGACGACGTCATGATCTATCTCGCCGCGTAGGAGTGTTCATAGAGAGTGACATCAGTTCCCTTCATCTTTCAGTCCGTGTTAAATGTCAGATGTATCACTCAGATGTCACACTCAGATATTATCTCGTGTATATATATTCCCGCATGTATTAACGCGTCAAATTGTTTGTCCGCGGCAATTTTAGCAGCGATTTGGTTCGAAACTTTACGCGCTAAATATCAAAATAATGACAGCCGTCAAATGAGAGTCGGTTTTTAGCTCCGCGACAATATCTATATATAATGTCGGAGAGGCCTCATTTCGAAGTCGGTCGATTCAAAGCGATTCCGTTTATTTGCATGACGCGTCCGGCAAATGAATACCGATAACACTTCGCGAAGTTATGCCGCGGGTAGTCAGAAGCGGGTATGCCAATACGAACAGCTGATCGTTAAATGCCAGACTAAACAAATGTCAGTGAACAATAATAGCGTTTGCCGATGTGTATTTGCAACGAGAATTGATAACGGCACAGAAAAGACTCGCGCGACGCAAAAGTTCGTGTTTACGAGAGAAATCTATCGCTCGTGCTAAAAAAAACAAAAACAGAAACAGAATGTAAACTTTGTATCATAATATTGTAACATAAGCTAGAAGTAGTTTTTTTCACGCGAATAACGCGCGAAATATATCCAAACCCGTAACTTCTAATTATTCCTGCGATAAATTGCCACTTAAGTTTTCAGTAAGAAATCCTGGTTTCAGAAAAATGCGCGCGGCAATGTTAAGTGACATTTTGCTCCCTGAGAAAAGCCCGCAGGCGGTGACGCGCAATGCCCCTTTGTTAAAAATAAAAAAAATGTTGGTTGGAAAAGACATAATTGCTTGGGAAAATACTTACGATCACTAATAATAGCGTCAACAGTCTCGTATATATGATACATGAAAAATATACGATCCAATATACGCGCTTAGCCCATTTATTGTACTTCTCTCCTCGGCAAAAAGAAGAGAAACGTCAGAAAAGAGGAAAACTCCGCGTGAAATATTGCTCTTCTTCTCGCGAACGGTAAAATTTAACGCGAAAACATTTTTCACAAGTAAAATAATCGACAATTAATCGACGTGAAGCGAAAAAAATTGAATTTTATTTACGTTAATTCGAAAATAAATTTCAAAATTTATCACTCTAACCGTACACGAGTTGTAATACCTCGCTTTGAAAATTATCGAGAAATATTTACCATGTTACACCACCAATTTTCACGATTCCACTTATAAACCATTTTCGGTTTTCTTCTCCAAATAACTAATGTGTTTTTTCTTCGAGCGTCGTGTTATATAGTCACACAGATCGCAGACAAAAAAATTGTCAGGAGTCTTTCGTACGTAGTTGCACGCTTGTCAGACCACTTGATGTATTATTTCGCTAATGATTTCGATGTGTACTAAGGAAAAGTCGTGTCATTCGGATCGCGTGTTCTTCTATTTACGTACGTGCTCGCACAAACATCACACGTGGTTTGTTGAGACGCGACGCGATTTGTCGTGCTTGCGAGCCGAAAACTGCGAAACAATTTTTGCGCGAAACAAATCATCTTATTACATTATTCTTCTACATTTTATATTTTACAGAATGTTTTATATGTCACGAATTAAAAAAAAAACTATAAATTAAGTTGAAACTACAAATTTTTTCATTTAAGAAAATGAAATATTTTTCTCGCGCTCGTAAAATTATTTAAATTGTTTCTCGAAAAACTGATAATTTTTAATATACCATTTGTCACCTGCGACTGTTAATTTAACTCTGTTAATTCTCTCGTTGCAAATACAAACACGTGCTGCATCGGGATACACATATTTGCGGGCGATCAATCTCATCGATCTACAATACGTACCGGCCGATGCCTGAAGGATCAAATACCAATCGCGTTATGCAAGTATCTCGAAACTTGTCTGCGCTCTCTTTATGCAATCGATACATCGCACGGGGCGCGCGTGTGTTGCGGTTTCCACGAGGACAATGCACCAAGTGCATTTCGCGTTTCCCAAGTGAGCATTAGCTTAATTGAACGGTTTAAATAAACTGCATGCTCTCGATTACAAGTTCTCCGTACAACGCGAGTAAGTAAGGTATAGAGATAAGCTTTATAAATACGCCGGCAAAAAAATCAATTAATCAATTAACTAATTGCGTCGAGCGTTTCGTATTGTGATTTGAAACGAAGAAAACGAGGATTTTTTTCTTGCCTAGCTATAAGTCAACGTGAACAAATCCGGATGCGGTCTCGCGATATCGAACAGTGTGTCGATAAAATATATATACGATTGCGTCGTCTCTTCAGCAATGCGCGTTATCAAATTAGCACGTTGCTCAATCGAGCAACAGAAATGCAATGAACGACGTAATGTTTGACTTACCAATTAAATAAAAGAACGTTTTTCCTTCGGAAATTCAATGCGGTCATGTATAACAAATTGCTCGTCCTTGCACCTGTAAAACATAAAAAAAAACACGTGAAATAAATTACTTTTCAAACTTTCGTAAAAAGTCTTCACTTCTGTGTAATTATACTAAATTTCTCTGTGATGTGTGTGTAGGTGTGTGTTAAAATAAAAATTTGTATAACGCACACTTTCGACAACAATTTTGAAAATTGTCCTAAAACTTCGCTCACCGTTAAAAAACATTTTACGGAATTAGCGGACAAGTTTTATGTCTTATCAATTAAATCACCGGTCACGCAAATTTCTATAATACTCTTTAAGTTTTTTTCCATTCATTCTCCCACGGTTACTCTGGGAAATGAAGTGTCATCAAAAATTCCCGTCATTATCTGTCATCGCGTTACAAACGTGAGCACATAATAAATCAACAATATTTTCATTATTTCGCTCTTAATTCAAACATATGAAGATTCACGAGCGACAAAAGCAACTGCGCCGGAAGCGTACGCACACGCGTGTACGTAAAAACACACGCATGTGCTTATTTTCCATCGCTTCACACAAAGGGCCGTCGCGGAATGGAGATCCGCAGCCCTAACCTCACCTGGCAGGATTTCGCTGTCCTCTCGCGATCCTTTGACTTTTATATGCGACTCCGGTTCATTCGCGTAACACAGCACTGTCCGTGCGCGCGATCACATTTTTTTTAATACGCGGCGAACAAAAAACAACAACGTACAACACAATTATGTTCACACAAAGCGCGAGTGATTTTTCTCTTGCGCTTCTTCCGTCCGCTTCGTTCGCTGCTTTTCTCGGCTAGTGTCATCGCCGACCGCCGAGCGGCGCGCGCCGCGCCTCGATCAGCTGATGAGCCGCGCACGTGTCCAAGTGTCAAACGTGATCCGAGTGTGCGAATATTTTCTTGCACACGTGCGTTTCTTAAGCCAAGAACATACGAAAAAATTTACGCATTGAGAAATTCGACCTATCACAACATTCTGTCAAATGTGAGCCATGTCAAAAGAATGCCGGCTCGTCATTGGTTGATTTCCTTAGTGCTTAAATTTTTTCTCGTGTGTTTCCCAGCGTACACGATAAATATATATTCAATAATTAAGTAAATTGATGCGTGTGTGTTTTTAGTTTTTGTTACTGAAAAATCGCAGAAAAGTTTATAGCAAAAAATACAAAAAAATTTATGTCTCACGTAACAGTTCTTGCTGCACTTTCTTCACATCCCGCGATTTATTATTCTTTTATTGTTTTTTTTTTGTAAAAAGCGCGTATTAAACATATTCGTAATTTAAGTGCGAGAAAGTGTTTCTTTAAAATATTTGTTCTTGGTCCTAATACGTTATCTTCTCTTCGGTACAACAATAGATATTTTATCTGTTTTATAACATAACCTCTTAAATGAGATACGTCAAACTCTGATCCGCTTCAAAAAAAGAATTGAAGAAGTATTTTATGCGTGAAGTTTTTGAAAAAATAAATGGAAAATTATTTTATAGAAATCATGTCGACAACGGTAACATTGCCACAGAAGAAATATTACAGACAACGTGCGCACTCTAACCCGATAGCCGATCATTGCATAGAATAGTAAGTAGAATTTTGACGTTTTCTTCAACGTTTTATTTTTTTCAAGATAACTACGAGAATTATTTTGTATTTGCACAGTCCCATTAAACCAGAATTGATGAACTGGAACGTTCTGTATCCGCAATATTTCTCTGACGAGCAAACGCAAGAACAGCAGAAACAAGTGGAGTTCGCGGACATTGGTTGCGGCTATGGAGGATTACTAGGTAATTATCACTTGTTTATACTTTTAATATTGACGAAGAATCTTCTACTTATGCAAAATAAAATCTTTCTTTATAGTTACTTTATCACCGATGTTTCCGGACAATCTCATACTTGGTATGGAAATCAGAGTAAAAGTATCTGACTTTGTTACGGATCGCATCGCCGCTTTGCGCTCAAAAAACCCCGGTCAATATCAAAACATCGCCTGCCTAAGAACAAACGCCATGAAGTACCTGCCGAATTACTTTCGCAAAGGACAGGTGAGAGATAAAAAGAGTGATCGATTAAAATACCGAAGAGTTCCTATCTTAACTCTTTGTTTTAAATCTGTATAGTTAAAGAAGATGTTTTTCCTGTATCCAGATCCACACTTCAAAAAGTCAAAACACAAATGGAGGATAATAAGCAAGTCTCTCTTAGCAGAATACGCTTATGTGTTAGCCAAGGGTGTAAGTTATTGTTTTGTTTATATTTTATATATATATATTTACAGATATTAAGTTTTTAATTTGTAGAGACTATAATTCTTGTTCTCTCTCTTGTACAGGCTATTGTATATACTATAACAGACGTAGAAGATTTGCACAACTGGATTGTTAAACATTTCCAAGAACATCCGTTATTTGAGGAAGTCGCTAAGGAAGACTTGGTAAGTACAATTTTGTGTAATTGTATATTTGATTTTTGTTTATGTATGATATTTATAAATGATTATTCTTTAAACATTTTGATTATTTTTGCTACTACTACTACAGGCGGCAGATCCTGTGGTGGAAAAACTATATGAAAGCACAGAGGAAGGTCAAAAGGTAACTAGAAACAAAGGAGACAAATTCCTGGCTGTGTTCAAAAGAATCGCGGATCCTTACTTATCCTTAGAATCAAGCAGCTAGCAGCGGCAATTGCTTAACTGTATGTTAATATTTTATAATTAAAAAGAATAAGTTTACGGATGCTAATGTCGGAGCAGAAGACACTTCATTGTCCCGATCCAACAATCGCGAAGTTGAACTTTGTAAACCTAAAATGGAAAGATATAATTAATAAATGAAAATAAATTCCAAGTATTGACATTTCTCAATACTTGGAATTTGTTTCCCTCATCTTGAATCAAGTGTGTAGTTTTTACTCTACACGTCCGTACGTCAGAACTTATCCGCACGAAATATTATAAACGAAGAGTTTGTAATATCTCGTCGTGGAAGGTGTACACGTGGATTTCTAATTAGTATCGAAAAAAAGGAAGGTGTACACGTGGATTTCTAATTAGTATCGAAAAAAAAACCACGTCAGAATTTATCCGCACGAAATATTATAAACGAAGAGTTTGTAATATCTCGTCGTGGAAGGTGTACACGTGGATTTCTAATTAGTATCGAAAAAAAGTGTTGCGCAAACGCTGATTCCAAATTTTGTCTTTTTAACACATTAAAATACAGTCAAACTCGTAACTCACCGATTATCGCGAGGTAAAATAGCCATTCTTGCGTGATAGTATCATTGGGCGAGATCTCTCCGCTTTTACGTGGGACTCGAAGTTCTGGTGTCACATCAACAAATTCATATCTAAAACGGTCATTTGTTTAATTCTTTGCGCATATCGCGAATTTTTCGCGATACTTTAAGTGAGTATCTTGTACGTGAGAACACGTTTAGTAAGAGTCGGAACGGAATGACCTGTAAAAAAAAAAACGTCAATCTTGACACGACTAATATATACGGAAATTAATTGCAGCGTTACGCAAAAACAATGATACGTTATGAAAACAACACCGATCAGGTGCGCGGAGATGGACATATAGGAAATAAGGTTTTCTAGTCGCAATGCTCTTCTTGCCGTTCGGTAAACATGTATCTGGCGAGTATTCCGTCGCGAATAAGTTGTCTTCTCTGTCGGGACTGAACACAACGACTTTGAATAGCCTCTCTCGCCAGTACTTTTACAACGTCATGTGTTATATTGAAAATTTCTCTGATATCTGTAAGATTTTGTATTGAGCATCGATTCAGAGAAATAGAGGAATAAAAATGATCCTTTCATATTTTTTAATAACTCGCTTATAACATTTTATTTTAATACGTTATCTCACACAGAACAAAATCATTAGACATTTATTAGATATTGCATGGAGCTGTTGACATCTAATGGATATCTAATGGAGTTTTTGTTCTGTATGGGTACAATATATTATCTATATATGTTGTTATTATTGATTCAAACTTTTGAGAATCTCTATTTTAAATAATCTTGAGAGAAATGAGAAAATAGAAAAACAATTAACGATCAGCATGATATAATTTACCTTATCTTCCAATTCCATTTGACTGTTACATCAGACCCACTGTGATTAGTGAGACACACAGTTTCCGGAATCTGTTTCTCCGCCTTTACATTAGTCCGACCGAAGTCGATGTAGTTCCTCGTCAAAGAAATCGCAAACAGACCTTTAATCGCGACCATAATATCGTTCTTATATCCTTCGAAGTCATTTTTTGCTTTCGCAAGATAATTAAAGTGATTCTGAATGTCAGCCTTACGTAATATTTGAGCTACAGTAACATGCCGCACAGCTCGATAATGATTGGTTTCTGAAAAACGTTTCGAAAACGTCTGAATATGTAAGTATGCAAATAAAAATGTAAAGGTTAGAAGAAACACGTAAAACAAAAAAGAAAAAAACACACAGAAGAACGGAAAAACTCTCTAAGCATGTGTTCTTATTTTATGCGCGCGTACATATAGAATATAATTAATTAGTTGTTTAAATTATTCATAAAGGAATTTATTCCGTCGCGACGCAATAAATTCCAGTCGTAATTGACCATGTTGTGAAGCGCGAGGTTTTTACATCGCGCGCATTTGATGACAAACAGATTTGAAGAAAAATACAAGTTTCTCATTTACACGATTCAGAATTACGGAAAATATAGAATCCAACGTTCTCGGGGAAAATGTAGAATCCAACGCGTAAATGTAATATATATTTACGAGAACGCGACTCGATGTGTCCGCGATTCGTGTCAACTTTGAACGATCTTCGCGCGACGAGATCAGTGTCGAGCACGATGATCGCCGTGGCCGTGGAATCGTTAACGAGCCTGATCTGTTTCTTTGTCTCGCGGTTCTTGCCCGTGCAAATCATTATTTAATCTCGTTGTCGACGAGGAAATCACGGATCTTGTTGCAAAATTATTATCATACGTACATGCGTTAACGATCACGTTTGTAAACATCACGTCGATCTCAGATTACGGAAAGAACTATCATATAGCCGGATAATGACTCACTCACAGTATTTGAATTGCCATTTTACGTTCGACGATATATATTACAAAGTGGAACTCGTCAACGTGTGTTGTACGAAGTCTCTCTTGTTGCTTTTGTGTGTTTCCTGGCAGTAAGCTAATTTTACGACCGACCGATTAAAGAAAGGGTCAATCAACTTCCGAGAAAACGTTCTCATTTTATATTTAATTGAAAAAAAAAAATAACTTACTTGCGATCGTTAATAGAAAAACCTGAAACCAATACGAGCTCAACTAAATTTTGAGGGTATTATGATATTGTCAATAATTTATAAAATGACCAAAACAATTTCAAGTTAATTAATCAATAAATTTAAAATTGTAATAATAAAAAATTTATAATTTTGATCAAAAACGAAAAGATACGTACCGATGCACATTCCGTGAACTCTGATTTCCGCGGCGGAATCGACGATCGTGAAATACTAATCTGCGTTTGCGGAACATGGCACGAACGGCCGGTAATATATTTTTCGCATACGTATATTGGCCAAGCGACAGAGTCCACGAATAGCTGCGCAATTCGAAAATGTGGCCTAAAGGATTTGTAATAGCGTCTCTGCTAGCTTCGTAAAAAAACGTCTAAAAAACGTCATTTTTAATTAACATACCCCATTACTTTACGTTCAACAATAAATTTTGACAATAACCTAAACACCAACCTGACTTTGGTTAATTATCTCGATTGACTTGACAGTCGTATAATTTCAACTTCGCCGAAGTCCACGTGAATCTTCGGAATTCATCGTGATTCATCTCTCTTCCGTGTTCCGAATTACATCTCTCTTTGAGTAATTAATCATTCCTCGGAAAATTACGCCCGAGAAGCGACGCACACGTGCCTGCCTTCGCTTCGCAAAGTCAAATCCTTTCGAGGTCTCGATTCGAGAACGATGTTTCGCCACTCGAATCGAATCGCTGCACTCCCCACTATTAAAAATTTACAGCACCGAAAATTAATCGTACACGTGACGTGAACTACAGATTTTCAGGGGGCGACATAGTGAGTTTTCGTGAAAACACATCGGCGCAGCGTTCTCGAGGTGTGTGTCATTGAATCATCGATGACGTCGTAGTCCCGGGGAAAAAGCGGGGAATAATGACGCGCTCCCTCCGGTAACGTCGTCCTCAGTCATTCGCGGAGTTCGGAGTAATCAGGATAGAACTGTCTCGTGCGCTGCGTGTACCGCTTGCGATTCTTCTCGCGTCCACGAAAAGAAATCTCGCGGAAAAGGACAGCCGTAAGTAGTAAACGCGCACATCATCGCGCGTGACAACGTACCTATTCGCCTCTTGTGGCTCCGTGCCGTTTGTCAGGTCCTGCATGGCTTTGTGACACACGCGGACCGCAAATCGGTCGCGACGAAGAAGAAGAAGAAATGGCACGTCCGCACCTCGTCTACCCGTTGATGATTGTGATCGTGATCACGCACCTGTGCTCGTGCACGTTCACGCATTACGGCAGATACACTGAATGTAAGAGTTCGCATATTCTCGCGAGAGAATAAAACTATTTGCTCGCGACGATGACACTTTGTCGGTTGCGCTTGTCTTTAACCTCAAATCCACTGTGAATTTTCTCACCAACACAGTTATGTTTCAGCAGATTATCTCGAGAGCGAAAAGGTCTGTCACATCTTGAACGAAAAGCGACAGCTCGACATACGCAACGGCGTCGCGGCAATTGTCAGCGCGAAACACATGTTTGACCGGTGGATAGTCAAGTCCGATCGCAATTGCACCTTCGTCTTCAAGACTGAGAAAGGCGAAGGTCTGTTTGCAGTGATTCACAAGATGTTTTTGCGTACCGACGGTAGGAACGGCTGTCTGGATTACATTCGGGTTAGTGCAACAGAAAATATGAACTTGAACTCTCCTCGCGCTGTGTTAGAATCTTCCACGCGTTCCAACTTTGACATTGAGATTAATTCGATCGTTTTTTCGTAGGGGAGCGATCAAAATACGTTCTTACGTATTTATGTAAGATTTCTTATTCTCGTGTTGTGTTTGTTGTTTGAAGTCTTGGCAGTCATCTTTCGTTATCTTCTATTTCGAAGCAATATATTTTGTCTCTTCGATAAATAATGTTTGTAGCTCTAACACATTTTTGTACACAACATTATTCCGCGGAAATCTCGTCATTTTGTGATGAGCAAACACATTAAAAACACAATGTACACATTACATCATTTTATCTATATGCTGCAGAGTTTTGCATTATCTATACATTCGTCTACTCGCAAAACATTTAATTTTTTCTCAACATACAATATGTAAAATACATCGCATATTATGTCATGTAGGAAAAATAACTATTTACAGCTACATTAAAGAAAAAAATTTATCTTAATATGCTCTGATATAAAAATTCTATTTGTGTCACACAATTGTTTTCTCTGTTTTCGTGACATTCTAACAATTTTAAACTTTTTGTTTCCTTAGTTTAAAAGGAGTGACGGTCACTACACCAACAAGTCCTGCGGAGTGATAAACCACAGTCATACATATCATCCAGTATCCTTGGTTTCGTCCGATTCTTTTGATAAAAACGCTGACGACAAGTTCGCCGAATACGATCCTATTCACAAGCCTATTCTCTTTGGAGCGAAAGCTACGATTGAAACTGAAATAGTCATCTCCAAGGAACCAGTGCCCAAGGGAGAGTCTCTGGATCTCACTATAATTTACACTCCTTACAGAAGTATGTGTGTGTTTCACTTGCACGCTCTTGTGTCAAACACAATGCAAATTGCGCACAAGTGTTTTTATTAATAATTTATTCGCAGGTTGCATTAACCTCGCTCCAGATGTCTCTGGCCAATACGTAGCGGTCGCAGAGAACATTTGCATCCGAGAAGAATATATGTGCGATAAGATGATCAATTGTCCGTTCCACGTGTGCTCGGACGAGGAGCAATGCGTGTATGCTATAGATCAGTCCAAAGAAGACACTGCGACGAAAGTCACCGTGGGGGCAGTCACCACCATGATTCTGTGTTTCATCATCTTCGTCATGTGCCTTTGGATCTGCAAGAAGTCACACAAGTTGTGCTGGTCGTCGGATTGCGCGGGTCCAAACGTTTGTTCACGACCGACCTCACTGTCGCAAGACGCAGACGCGGTTCCAAATTCAAATCGCGCAGTATCTACAGCTCCTATGCTGGAAGTGGCGGTATCCTCACCGGTCGTAGACAAAGATCTACCTCCCAGTTACGACTCGTTGTTCCCTGAACAAAGCAATCCTGCCAGAACGTAAGTGTTGGATATGATTCGAGCGCATTACCGACATGAAATGTCCAAGTTATATTGATTTTTATTTAGGCTTGTAAGCGTGTTATAAAACACGCAAGGCGTCTAATGTTTTAATTAGACGCTATTGCGTGCACTCGGTGACGTAACTAGACCCTTTTCCTATATACACATGTGTATAAACACACTTGAAGTGTGTGAGCGGAGTTTTTATTACGAATAAGACTTGTACAAATTAATTGAATATCATGTGTGCATCAACTTATATAGCCGTAATGTCTTGCGGCAGAAAAATGAGTTTACACAAGCGGAGTTTCGAAGAACGAGCGATTGTTGTTCTTACGAGCAAGTTTTACGACAGACTTTTTTTCCAGGTAAATCTCATTTTTGTGATACCGATTATTTTTATGCATGAACGTAATATCTTAGTGAATCAACATATGTCGTAGGCATAAATTTGAATGATAAGGCAGTTTTACTCTCATCTTTCTCTCTCACAATCAAAGCGCTGCTTCACCGTCCATTTCTAGTTACGCCATCATACACTGTCGCATTAACACTAACTTGTTTTGTTGTTTCTTGTATACGTTAGTGAGATTACGAAAAAATGCAGCAAATTGATAGCTAGATAAATTAAGTCTCGTTGTTCTCATGTACGATATAACTTTAAGTTTGAATTTGAACGTTGTTTACTGTTTTCAAATCGGAAAAAATATTAATTGCTACTCACAATGTAGTTTTTAATTGATTATAGAGATAACAAAAAAAAACTTCAGATATCTTTAAAATTCATCGAGATCGTGATGTTTTATATTTTGTCAATATCAAAGTAAGTTATCGCGCGTATACACTGTCGATATTTGTAATATGTAGCGTTTTAGAAACCGATGCGAATCGACTCTCTCTCGGAGCAATCAATAACGTTCTCTTCGGCAAGATCAATATTTATTTGTCTAATCAACATATAAGATTCCTGTGAATCATCTCCAAATCCATTTTTGATTCAACAAGAATAGTGTTCAGATCGTATTTAATCATTGTTGGTCGTAACGACAAGCCTCATGCGATAACGAGCACATCAAATAAAATAGATTCATCGGTAGTATCATTTCCGGCCTAATATACCTCTGTTACCGATTTCAATCCATTCTCCAAGTCGTTGTGATAGCAAAATATTTTCATACTCGGCTCGGTGTATGGAGTGTATGGATTTGAATTTAAGTCGAGTGATGTTGAGCTTCGTGAAAAATTCGTATAAAGTGCCAATAAGATCGCCGATAATCACCGGCAATAACACTCTTGACTTGATGAAACTCGTCGTGATGCGTCTCGTTGCGGATTATTCTGTCAAATGATTGATCGATTTGTCAAATTGACGTAATCGCTCTCGGAACGATTCAGTTGGATTTAAAAAACGTTATAATAGTGCGCATGGCGATTACAAATATTCTCGAGGTAAAAACACATGTCTGACTGGATTCATTGTGTTCATAGACATTCGCTAAACGAATGATATGTGAACTGTACTATCGTAGAATATTTTGATAAATATTTTACTTAGCTATATATACACGCAACGTATATATTTATAACAACTTTTATACGTATACACAAAGTATAAAACTGTTATAATAAATTTATACACTTATGTATAAACATATATAAAAATCCTATAAACGCGCGTGTATATTTTGGAAATTGAATGATATACAAGTCTCTTTATAAAAATCTTTGTAATAACATCTATGTAAATATTCAAATATACTTTGTGATAATAAAGATATAATATATACACTGTACATGTGTGTGTATTGATAATAAGTCGAACGTTTATTCCGCGTCTGCGGAACTCTCGCGCACGGATGTGTGCTCGAGCAACCAAAGACAAGCGTTGATGACATGATCGATCTCAACTGGTCCGTTTGACAGAGGATGATTGTCCTCGTATACGAGCATTCTGCGAAAATATGCAAAATTGTTTGTTTAAATAACGACGCGGAATTTTCTATCGCTGCGAACGCATCGGATTCTGGCTTACTTGGTCTTCACATTGTTGATTTTGAGCCGTTGATACCACATCGTTCCCTGAGATGACGGCACTCGCAGATCTTTCGCACCGATGCAGACCAAAGTTGGCGCCTTGACCTTGTCAGCGTGCACAATCGGCGAGCACTTCTTCATCTTCACAAACATATCAATCAACGTATCATTCGTAGGCTCGTCAGGACTTAGGACATTGTACGGGTAACCCGCTTCTACGACGCACCTGCAATTGAGAAATTCACTTACGCTTGAACATATGTCACAAATTTTGCGGACTCGTGTGAAAAGTATTGACACACACACATTTATATTTATAAAAATCATATAAATATGCGCAAAGAAAAGTAAACAACTGTATTTCAGTCAGGCTTAGACTAGTCGCAATTATGAAGTACATGAACAATTAAAGCTTACATATTACGAAGAAACGCTATTTTCTCTTCCTTAGTCAGAGCATTGCGACTGAAATACAAATATTGGGATATTGAATGATTAGGACGTAAAAAAAACATCATTATCGAATATTAAATGTCTTTACCAATCTGGTATGTCCGATGTACCGAACATGACGGAGATATCAATCACCGGGTTTCTGGCGACCACTGCTTTGAACATATCCTGAAACGAGAGTTGAGATTTAATTGACGTGCTGCCATGTTTGAATTGTTGAATTTGTTATACGATATTAATATAATTTACCGGAGCTTGCCCGCTCAAATGCGTCACTAGAAATCCACCGTGAGATCCACCGTAAAGACCTATGCGTTCACGATCGAGCCAAGGATATTTCTTGATCGCTTCTTCGGTAGCAGTTATACAATCCTTCACATCCACATCTCCTACTTTGCCCTGGAGATATTCCACGGTCGCACTGCCCATACCTGTGGAACCGCGATAATTCACTTGCACCACTGCGAAACCTGGAATTCCACAAGAATTTTTATATTAATAAGCGTATATAAAATCAAGTTTTGCATAGGGAAACGCGCTTTACATATTTATCACCTGCTTTCACGAAAAAGGAGTAATCCAATATATGTACGTTCGTGTAATTGCTATGAGGACCTCCGTGTGGCACAACTATGAAAGGTACCGATTTGGTTTTACCATTATTTGGGCCAAAGTAAATGTAGTTGAATTGCTCTAAAACAAAAATCCATAATTGTGTGTTCAAGTAATAAACAGGAAACGAAATTGCCTATAAATAACGTAATCTTCTTACTTATGCTATCATCGTTGTTGTAAATGTATTCATTAGGTTCGTATATAACTTCCTCGAAACCATCAATCTTCATTGGAGTCGAAATCGTAATTCTGGGAATATCGCCATTATCTGTCGCTCCAAGTTCAAAACAACCGACCATTAAACTGGCTGGTTGTGTTAAGGAAGTGTTTAGAAACGCAATCACATTATCCTTCACGTCCAATACAACGAGACTGCTTCCGTCATTGTTTATCTCGGTGATGTCTTTTGTTTCTAAATGTAAAATTTATGTCTTTTGTGTAACACAATATACATTTTAATTAATTGTTTTATCACATTCTAGTTTTCTTACTTATATTCACGATATACGAAACGATGTTGTTTCTTTGGGGGGTGCTGAAAAACAAATATTGAGAATCATCGCTCCAACAACGACGGGACAAACGACGATATATTCCGTAAAATTTCCTATTATTTTTAATTGTTTTGCTCATTTCCACTACTTCCACGATTTCCTCGGTCTAGAGATATAAAGAGCAATTCAATATTGAACTTTAATATACATAATCTTCGCTCACTTAATTTCTCATTAAATTAATGTGAAATATTACATGATTCTCTTTTCTCAAATCTCGCATCATGAGTTTGTGCGCGTTGTGATGCGGAACGGCACCAGCTTTTCTCTGCAGCCAGACGAGATAATTGCCATCTGGACTTATTCTGGGACTTTGTACAGCACAATCATCATCGGATAGTTTCTCTGTGTAGGTGGTAAAAGTCACATCAATTTTACTATTTCATTTTTACATGTTTTCCACAGGAACACTGGTTTAAACTGTATCTTACGATATTCTCCGTTTTTCAATAAGAATATCCAGGAGTATCTATTTGTGCACGCAGTGAGGCCTAAGTATTGCGGTTCATGTCTCCAGGCAACGCCGATTACATCCTGATCTTTCGTCCACGTCACCTGTCCGGGCGAAAGATCGTCCGGTATTCCTGACAAAATAGTGATGCTGTCCGTTGTAGTGTCAAGGACTGCAACGATTGGACGATGTTTGCCCACCAACTGCTCTCCCCAGTGCGGCTTATAAATATATTCGTTGCCCTGAAATCAACAAGGAGACTAATTAACGAGAAACATTATGTACAGAAAGATACAGAACTGCAAACATTTAAACAAAAAATATACCACTGATATGTCATCCTCCTTCTTCTCCTTATCTTTCTTATCTAATGGTTTTTGTTTGTAAAACGGTTCTGACTTGGGAAGCTTCTTTTCTGCCACATAGAGAAGTTTTGTATCATCCGGAGACCATTCAAAGGAAGAAAATTCCACTGCACAAAAAAAGTTTGTATGTATATATAAATACAATTAATATATATTCAAAACAAACTTAGAAAATATATTTACTATCTGTATAAACATCGCCATGGACATCCAAAGCCGACAGATCATAATTCTTCACCAGATGTTCCTTATCCCAAATTTCTAGAAACTGTTTTGTGGTGTTGTCAATAGTAGCTTGTCGCAATATAGCTCTGTGTTCTTCATTCTTGGTCAGAGCGGACATAAGTCTGCATTTCAGAAAGAATTCGAGTAGACATTTAAAGGCAAACAATATTTATGTTAAATGTTTTGCGAATGAACAACAAGATTACATACTCTGTAGTAACATCAATTGGGAATCCAGTCGCAGAGATTGAAGTCAAGTCCGAGTTTAAGTCATAATTCCGAAGAAAAGTCTGATTTGATCTCCTCTCTAAATTCCTTTGTTTCCACACACTTTGTACGGATAGCTTCTTACTTGAAGTACCGCGAATTCTCGCAGAAACTAAATCTGGATACGCAGCTACAGATTTGTAGAGATCTATCAGTTTCTTCATCTGTAAATATTGTATTTCACACACAATATTATTCAATTATTCTAAAAAGTAATAAACAAGAGACAAAGAAAGAATCTGCAAAAAACAAACCCAACATACCTGCGCCGACATTTTGACTGTTATGATGCCGCCGATGTTACAGCTAGATATATATCATGTGCTGTTTAAAGACGTTGAATATTCCTAACTGATAACACAAAAAGATAAGTAACGTAAGATGCATAAAAAAACAACTCTGTTATCTCAATCGTGATATAGAATATATATCCAACACAATATATCAAAACGCGCGAATGCACGCGAAACGAATATATGGGTGAATGAACTTATTACACACAGACAGATATATAATACATGTACAATATATATATATATAAAGTCGAACATCTGAAATACCAACAGATCTTATGTACTATTTATCATCTGTCAATATTTCCTAAAAAAGTATCAACTAATGATAAAGACAAAAACTTTATATTTTTACATAGACATTTTATATTTTTTATTATACATTTTTATTTACATAACACATATTTTATAAATTTAAATATATAAGTAGAATAGATAAGTATAAGAGAGATTTCTGCCTAAATTTTATATATCATTTATGTTATATTGTTTTCCTTCTATTTTTATGAAATATAGGAAAAAAAAGAATATATATTTTCGTAAATATGTTGATGTACACTCTGATCTGAACTGAACTGTTCGCGAGAAATAATATTTAATTGGATGATTCGATTTGCTGCATCGAAACGTCGTCTGCAGACCGCGTTGTGATAGTGGCCTGAGAAGTAGAACTGTCGCTGCTCAAGAAACTCGTGCAGCACAGAGAATTCTCCTTGCAACTGAATCGTTTCATCAACAGCCGTATGATCTTTCTCTTGCACACAAATATGACAAAAATGATGACACCTTGCAATCCGTTTATCATGTCCGGGAGCAACCATATGTAATATGGCGTGGATGTGAATATCAACGCCATGCATTCCATGATCCAGCTTACACCCATCACAATGAACAGCTTCAGATACATAAGAAACCTACGGATATATTTGTTCCTGTTTGTCTCTTTTGGATCATCGGTTTGAAGAGAAACGTAAAAATTATAGGCACGATTTTACAGATTTTTCTAAGAACAATCTTTTTGAATGAAAACCTTTGTTTATTGTCATTGTGGCGCTGACTCTGTGATCCTCTCAGATCGTGATCCGTGCTTCTTTTGTGCCACAGTATCTTTACCGCTGTGTAAACGAACAAGCAAATATTGCAGATTAAAATGATATATATAGGTATGTTGACGTAGAACATCCTTGCCTTGTCCGCTAAAATGAACAATTTATTTCTTGCGTTAGAGTGTTTTTTTTATCCGTATACAAACTATTATCTCGCATATTTAATCAAAATCACACGTAATAATCAAAAATTCAGAATGTGTTCTAAAAAAACACAACTATGATTATGTCACTTACTGAACCAACACTTGACTGTGCAGAATTCCGGTTGGGACAAATTCAGTGCGCTGGTAAAATTCATTATAGCGGCCAAAACGGCAATAAGGAAGGGAATTCCCCACGCGTACATCGAGTATACAATAAACGTCTTCTTTTCTCTTTTCGGCTTTACTCTTCCTTTGTGTATCGACTGAAATCCTCTGCAAAAATTTATATTTACTTAATAACAAATAAAAGAAAAAAGGTCGCGCGTGATTGTGCATCAAATAGGTCATTAAAGTGATTGTCGCCGTTGGCCGCGGTTCAAAAATATAATTTTTCACGTTTGCTTGCGTTAGTTTTCTTCGGTGTGAACCGAGAAATAACATTTACAAAAATATAAGATAACATTTGAAAATTTTTACCCAAACGCCCACCAAATATCGAAGCAGGTGACATTTAGCCAAAAAAAACTTGACAAAAACGAGAAAGTGAGCACGATTGCTGAAACAGTCAAATACATAATAAAAAATCATTTAATAATA
>QVNZ01009128.1:0-10511 GCA_014825645.1 Pseudomyrmex dendroicus
TGTAGGATAGCCCTTAGACGCTCATTGGTCCAAATAGTCCTATGCTATGCATATGCATTCTATGTCATTTTGTGTAGGATAGCCCTTAGTAAATTTTGTAATCGGTACAGCATTTAACATTTATTGAGTTTTCTTTTTTTTCTTTAAATTGAACAGTTTTAACGTTATGTCTAAACGTCCAGAACGCTTAGCACCTCCTGAGGTGGTGAGTTTTTAACAAATGTTTTTACTAAAAAGTTCAAAATATCGTTAAACATTTTCCTAAGTTTGAAGAAAAACTAATTTCACATTTTCTTTCTGGCAGTATTACAATGAAACAGAAGCTAAGAAATATACACAAAGGTATGTGTGTTACAATTTGTTTTTTATATATTTAATTCTTACTAACCTCTTGCAAACTTAATTTTATTATTATATACACACAGTGTTTCAAGAATTTTATACTGAATTATTGTAAAATAGTATATCGAATTTTTACTTTAATAACTTGACTACAAAGAATTAAAGACTTGTGTAAAAATGATTAAATTAAAATCTTATCTTTTCTGATACTATTAAAAATATTTAAAAAATCTTATTTTACCCAATTAAAATCTTATTTTCTGATATGCAAATATAAAAAATTAATGTATATGTATTTACATAGTTCCCGTATGATAGAAATTCAAGAACAGATGTCTGAACGTGCTATAGAACTGCTTATGTTACCTGAAGATCAGAGCTGTTTGCTTTTGGATATTGGTTGTGGATCAGGTCTTAGTGGTAGTGTGTTGGAAGACAAAGGACATACATGGATAGGGGTTGATATTTCTTCAGCTATGCTAGGTAGTATTTTACTGTAATGCAAGGTAATACTGTTATTTTAAGATTTCTTTTTATAGTTACATGCAAAATGTATAAAAGGATTCTTATCTATAAAAGATATTTACGATCATAATCTCATATAGACGTTACATAGTCTTATGTCTGCATTTGTAATTTCTCAGATGTAGCTAAAGAGAGAGAAACAGATGGCGATTTGATATTAGGAGACATGGGTCAGGGACTGCCCTTTAGAGCTGGCATATTTGATGGCGCTGTCAGTATTTCAGCATTGCAGTGGTTGTGTTATGCAGACAAAACTTCACACAATCCTGTGAAGCGTTTATATAGCTTTTTCTCATCGTTGTTTGCATGCTTGTCAAGAAGTGCCAGAGCAGTGTTACAATTCTATCCTGAGGACAGCAATCAAGTTGAATTAATTACTGCACAAGCTACAAAAGCTGGTTTTTTCGGTGGCGTGCTTGTGGATTATCCAAACAGTACAAAGGCAAAAAAAATGTTTTTAGTTCTAATGACAGGTGGAACTGCTCCACTCCCAAAGGCACTAGGCACTGAGAGTGAAGATAGACAAACTGTCGCTAATTCGAAAAGGTTCTTTATCTTATACTTGAGTAACATAACACTTGCATTTTTAATTTTCTAGAAGTATTCTCATCTTACACGAGTATTTATAATTTGTATATTTGTGTATACAGGGAATATATAAAGCAAGCTAGAGGTAAATCACTGAAAAAAAGTAGAGAATGGATTCTTGAAAAGAAGGAAAGGCGACGTCGACAAGGAAATCAAGTTAGAGCCGATACAAAGTATACCGGACGAAAGAGATCTGGGCGATTTTGAGATGTATTCATAAAAATATATTTTTATTTATGTAAATAATATAAATTGTGAAATACTCTTTTTTACTCCGTTAGGTAATATTTTTTCCAATTCCTCGTGATCCAGCCATTGATGTTTAACGTTATTAGTAATATCTCCGCGCTCATATTTTGCCAGGAAATAGAAAATTTTAGCACCATAACTTTCCTGTGTGGAAAGCTTTTTGGAATATTTGTACTTGTAAAATCCAATAGGTGCGTTACCATAAAATTTTACTTTTAATTTGTCACCGCATGCGTCTTGCAATATTCTTTCCGCGGCCTGCAAAATAAGATAATTAGGATTGATTTGCTAGTATGTAAATTATTGTTTTTAAAACAATATCTTTATTACTTGTCTCATCGACTCTCCATCTTGTCGAATGCCTTGAGGAGGTATCCAATAATATGCATCTCCAACTTTTTGTTGTACTAACAGAAGTAAACATTTGTCCAATTTACGTTGTGGAGATGACGTTATATTTTGTTTGTCAAATTCTAAAAGCAGCTCATTATTAAACAATGTGATATAAAAAAATACATATATATTTTAAAAGATTTTATTATGTTTTCTTTTTATATTTTCTCTATATGTATAAAATTTTAGATGTGTTCATACTTGTAACTGTCGATCCAAATTTAAAATTGTCTAGTTCTTCCTGACAACTATCTTCAAAATCTTGTGCAGTTTGCATTATAATTTCACTTCTATCCAAATCATCACTACTTAGCTTTTGTTTCTCTTCTCTTTCTATTCTTAGTTCATGATCACTCTTTAAACTGTTTTCAAATTCAATTTTCTTTAGCAAAGTAAAAAATTTTGTCTCTATTTCTGGCATTGGCGATGTTATAATTGGATGACGTTCTAAACAAACAGCACTGTATAAATCCCATTTTTTTGTATCTGCTACAGTACTGAATGCTTCAATATTCTGATGTTGAATTGTGTTAGAAGTTATACCAATTCTTCTTGATATACCTGTAACAAATGTATATTATTGTAAATGTATATTTATGTAAATAATAATGCAGAATAATTATATAAACTTTTCTTTATACAATACTTATATATATATATATTAATATTTACATATATAAAAGAGATATAAATTATTGTCAATGTTATATATTGTACAATATGTATGAAACTATTAGTCTAAACATGCCAAATTGCATACTCAACATTTCTAATATTGATAAAAAGAAAATGTAATGTAAATTTTTAGAGTTTTTTAAAATCATGTAAAACTTTAATTTAAAAAATTGTAAAATTCTTTTTTTGTTCATATAAATACATAAATTTGTGCTAAAGCTTGAAATGTTGTGGTATTTACGTCATATTTTCTGTTAAAAAATATATTTTTACTGTGTTTTCAGTTTCAATTTAAACATTTTAGCAGTATTTAAGGATTTGTCATTAAAACTTGTTAGCATTTTATTTGGGGATCATAAAAGCTTAGAGGTTATAGTCTGTAAATAATCATAATTTTTCTGAATTAATATTTTCTATCATTTAAATTGACAAAAATAATTACTTGCATACCAAATAAAATCTGATTTAAATTATACGATCCAGACGATCTCAAGATTTGTTTAAAAATTTCAGGTCGCATATTTTATTCCGAGAACTCAAACCGTATTTTAATGCGGCTATGTTTTGTGCTGCTATTACTTGTGTTCCAAAATTCACTGTTACTGTACCAAAAATTTATAGGTTATGTCACATATATTATACATTTTTGTAGGCTTGTAACCGGTTCTAATGTAGCCAACAAAAGACCAAGACTCAAGGTCATCCTGTTTAGCTAAATTTCTTACACAGTTTATCTTTCCGCTTGTTTTCCTCATTTCGAAAAGAAAGAAGGAAAATTGAACAGAATGTCTGTGTACGTAGCTGGAAAGCATTCAAAAAGAACAGGTCTCTCTGGTGCTGCACTTTGTGTACTTTTGATTTCACGATGCTGTACCAGGCGGCGGCACAGATGCTGTCTCACAGCTGCGACACACAAGATGGCGACGTCTGCGCGCGCACATTTGCACGGTGTCGCACCCGTGTCTCATTACGGCACGCGAAATGAGATTTCAATATGGCAGCCGTCGTCACAGCTGCACGAGTTAGTGTCGCGGAAATGTTTTGAAGTCGCTGAGAAGGCAATTGCGACGACCGGTGAACGTGCGACGCGTAGGTTAGTAAGACGACGTGTGAACGTGTCGGTTAAGTTCCGCAATCGATCAGTCGATTTGTTTCAGAAAAAACGAGTAGCTTCCCGAATCTACGAGAGAAAGATAGTCGTCGGTTTTTCCGTAGCTGTCACGCGCGCGTTTACTACGACATACGTTTCTCACGATCGCGAAATCAATCGTGTCAGTATGCATTAAGTACGACTTGACTGGTGTTCGGCTGGGCTCGATTAATCGGGTATGCAAAAAAATTATTAAAAAAAATAAACGTTCGCGGCGTGTTATCTCAACCATGCTTTCGCGCCGCTCACGAGTTTCGGTTTCGTCCTTCAGAACGAGCGACAATGCGCCACGCCGCTTCGCTTTCTCCGCATCTAAATTTGCGTTGTTGTGTCCATTCGCGATTACATACGCGCGTGGGTTTACACATTTCCCTTTTCCATCAGTTTATACACACACGAACTTACGCGGCATCTATTATCTATTCCCATATCAGATGTGTGATTGCGTTGTGTATTTTTTTTATTTTTTGGCTGAGAGCGCGTGTTTGTATATATTTGTATATTTGTATATTTGGATATATTTGTATATTTGGATGTGTGTGTGCGCACGTACGGGTTTGTTTTTGGGAAAAATCGCACATCTGTTATCCCTGTCCTCCCCACATTATTCGGTTTTTCTGTCATCATGTGCGATCGACTGTGCCGCATTGTGTGTATGTATGAGTATGCGCGACTGGGTGTCAAGAATTTTGCTGCTGCTGCTGATGCTGCAATGTCACACGTCTTCATCCGGTTTTGCCCCGTCTTTTATCTCGTGCGACATTCCGATGTATCTCAAGACGCGCGACTACAACGAGACGGGACCATGCCGAAAATATTCTCAAGCATCGTTGACATCCGGGTCTGGCGACATTCGGTAAGTCTGTAACCTTGTTGCTATTTAATTTTGAGCCGCGCGAATCCAAACAAGTATCTTCGCATAATGAGAAACACTTTCGACGAAACACTCATCGTTGTTGTTTTCAAAACACACTTGATTGTTGCACATATAGATAATATGTGTAATCTTAACTACCTTCGTAAAACATATTTCCGGTTTAGAGAAGCAATTAAAATGCATGAAAGTCATATGTAATAGAGACATATTCTATACGTATTCTACTTTATTTATTATATATTAATATTTTCTTGTAACTTTTGTTTAACTTAATGATATTGCAACAATGTGACGACAATTATTTTAATGTCATAATTTTAATGTGAAGTCTTATATTTTTACAAACAATAAACTTATATTTCAAATAGTTAGTTTTTTTTAAATTTGTATGTGAAATTTTTTTTATAATATACATGTGTGTATATAAAATTTAGATTTTTTTTAAGTAAAAATATTTGTGTATATATTAATTATATGTAATACACAAGTAGTCTATACTATTTAATAAAACAATTTAAAAATATAAGATTATATAATGTATACGATATAAAAATTTTAAAATCATTTTTTTTATAATATAAAAATTTTACACTGAAGATCCTGTGTGGGATATATCTCAGAACTTATATATCAACGGCAGATTTCTGAAATCATTTTACAAAATTTTAATATCAGTACGTCGAAGCAAAAGAAATTTTTGAATTACGAGCGTTTTAAAGTTGATTCAGATCAAGATTGCGTGTCTGAAGGTTGCGTGTTTATCTACGGTGCAACGCATAGTCTCAAATTGCAGACGGAACATCCTTTTCAATGTCGATATAAAGATATTACATGCGATAATAAAAGTGCTTCCGCTGATATTCGCGCAAACACATTATGTATGTGTACAGATAATAGCTATCGTAATAAAAATACTACGGAAGAAAGAACATTCTGTGTTATGTGATAAAGTAAAGCGCAAGCTGTCGCGAATAACATTTCTTTCAGAAATCTGCTGCTGGTTTTTTCTTACAATTATCTCACAATTATTTCTTATGATAAAAAAAAATAAATTGTCATATTCTGTATTCTTGCTCCTTTAACTGACATCTAATTATTTAATATTAACGTATTTATATGAAGTTATAACCTTTACGACAAAAAAGTTTACGATATAAAGAAATCGATCAACATAAATTATTTTCTTCTTTACGTTATAACTTCACATATTGATTTGTTAATGTTAGAAAATTGAATGATTTTTTTTTTTCATATCTTACACATTCGACTGATGATGCATTTTATAAACCATTGTTTTAAATGGAAATATTGTTTAGATAAAAATATTTCTTACTTTTTTTCCCATAGAATCTGAAAATATGCAGTTTTCTATGGAGTTGCGTTTGACATTTTAAACTTGTTTTCTATGAAAAAGTACGATAAGAAACAATTTTAACATTGTTTGCAGCTTCTATATATAAACGTGTTTATACATGTATATAAAGTATAAAACTCTAAAAAATTTAGAAAACGATGTGAAATTGAACTATTAGTTTGGATGTGTATCGCGATTTTCGATACACACCCCGTATATAGTGTATTGTTGCCGCCCTGTATATTGCGGCTGCTCCTCAGATGTTCTCCATGCATCGATCGGAAGAAAGAAGAATACGAAGCTTCTTTTGGCGAAGTCGTCGATTTGTGTTACTGATGACCGGGGCCAGATTCCATCGAAGAAATTGGAATTAACTCTGAAACCAACGCGCGCCAATAGACCAAATCGAATATATTTATTCTTTTTTGTTTCCGTATTTAGCGCGTGATCAAAATTGATTCTTTTTAAATTATTACTCGTTTTTATTCGTTACTCGAGTCGCGAGACAACCACGACATTTTGGGGGCTCGTCTGGAGCGATTGTTTTCGCGAGTGAGTGAGTGAATGAAAAAATGCAGGAACGACTGCGAAAATAGGAAAAAAGGAAAGCGAAGAATTGAAATGAAAGCGCATCATATCTTCCAGAGAAGATTCTAAGGAAGGAATCTTCTCTGGAAGACGCGCTACAAACGGGAATATTGATAAGGGGAGGAGCGACTTTTAAAGAGCAGCAATATCGAAGAGACACTGCGGCAAAGAGATAACAAGCTGCAACACTTATACGCATATCTCTATTGACGTTCCTACCGTTTCTTTTATGAGAAGAGAAACGTAACATATAACTTATTATATATAAGTTATAATCTACAAAGAAATTTGAACTATTGTATAAACAGTGGAAAGAGAGAGAGAGAATCCGCTTGAGAGGATAATTAAATCGGATCCGGGTCTTTGCAGAGAAGTAAAATACGAACTAGTTTACCTTACAAGAATCGTTCCTTAAACTTTCTCGTTGATAATCGAAAGTTCGAGTAAATAATAAGAACAAGAAAAATAGCTCGGTTTTTCGAACCAACTCGATATCATATAAGTAAGAAAGAAGCAAATCCATATAACATTTGTAAAAACAAAAAGCAAGTGTCACAAGGATGATTGTCAAAATTTTTATAGCGTATGTTCTTTAAGATTTGTTTTGTAAATTTAAGTTTTTTTTTAATCTCGGCAAGTTATTTTCTGAGATATAATGTTTTTTTCGTATCTACATAATTGTTTAACAAAAATGCGTTTTTCATTATTTTTGTTCGAGATTTGCTAATAGCTGAAGAACAAAACTATAACTCTCGTGGCGGGAGAAGCCTTCTGTTTTCTCGTTGGAAAGCATTGTTGTGCACTGGTGTACAATTTATATCCTCTCCAAAGCTGTTGCAACTGTCCGATTTGTTCGCACACACGTATGCGCAAGAATGGTTAACTTCAACGGACCGCCGTCGCCACCAGCACCGGTGACGGATGCGATGAAGAACAAGACAATAGTGACAGTCAGGCCAAAGGTAGAAGCGGAAGATTCGCAACTATACGGGTGCGAACGGCATAGAGAAACGAAACGGAGTGTTTAGACTGCTCGAGAGAAGAGAGAGAGAGAGAGGGATGGAGAAAGAGCGCGAGAGGAGGAAGAGGAGAAGGAAGTGGAGGAAGAGAAGATGGAAGCTTTCGCGGGTTGAGGGAAACCGGGGGACGGTCGAGAAGGAAGAGAGGGTAGCGCAGGCCATGAGGAGCCTCGCGGCGGTGGGAGCCGGGTAGCTGGAAGGTGGCGGAGGAGGCGGCTCGTTCAGCACGCAGGATCAGACTCGGGGAGAGAGACCTCGTTCGGCCGCTCTCGGCCTCGTTCTAGCTAGTACCTCCGCCGTACTCGTATGCTAGAAAACGCTGCTGCTTTCGCTCCGGTTGGGAAAATCGCGCAAAAGAACGCCGAATTCGTCTGCCGCCACGTCTGTTGTTTTTTTTTATTGAGTTCGTTAAAGTCTCGCGAAAACAGACACAAACAAACGCGACGCGTCTCTCACGTTGTGCGAGTCTCTTCCGTCCAGTTTCTCGCCACCCTGTCCTTCGACGTCTTCCTTTCAGGTAGAAAGGGCTCCGTTATATATTGTCTCTTGTCCCCCCCCCTTCGACGCCTCTTTCCTTTTCGTTGCCTCGATATTTCCTCTTCGCCGACGACGCGTCGATTGTGTCGGTGTTGTTCAGTACACGGTCAATGAAGAGTCGGCCAAGGAGTCTTGGATGCGAGAAAGAGAGAGAGAGAGAAAGATAGACGGAAAAAACAACCGGGAGAGAAGAGCAAGATTGCGTACGTCCTCCTTTTATCCTCTTTGATCGAGCACGCACCCTTCTCTCGGTGATAAGTTGACGGAGAAATATATTTAAAAAAAAAAAAAAAAAAATCAGGCACACCTCGTGTAAGAATCACGTCATACAAATTGTATATTACCTCAAAAAGGATCTCTCTTACACAGAGGTCAGAGTTTTAACAAAAGTGAAAGAAAGTGGGAGAAAGAGAGAGAGAGAGAAGGAAAACGCATTTTAGAAATTGTACTGGCGTTTAAGCTATGACGGTTTAGAGTGGGTGACCCTTTTCTCTCCTACGAGGCGTGAGTGTAAGACTAATTAGCGGACAACACTAGCGTAGTAACGAGAAGGGTGAATAACAAGAGGAAGGATTGGGGAAAACATCGTCGCACGTATCTGAAGAGAGTCAAAGACAAGCAAAATCTTGTGCGGGTATTTCACACGAGTGTGTGTGTGTGTGTGTGTGTGTGTGCGCGCGTATGTGTGTGTGTATGTATTTTGGCTATGTTTCCGGCGAGCCTTCAGGGCGTACTGAAGGAAAAGAGGGATGATTAAGAACAAAGAGAAAAATCTCATCAATTTGTTCCTCTGTTCTTTCCCGCTTTTCCTCATCTTCGTAATTCCCGGCATTCGCGAATAGCTGTCGAGCTGGCGAAACGTCGAGCTATATAGCGGGCGAGCCTAAATCGCTGTCCTAAGCGATTTTCAGAGCTCGACATCTCTCTTTAGTTTCGAGGCAAAGCGAGAGAATATAACCATCGTCTGCCGGTGCGTAGTCTTAATCGTTTTTGCCTGTTTTTGGTACCGGTGACAAATTATCAAAGTCACGATTTGTGTATTTCGCACACGCGAACGAAAAACTAACAAATTGAAGTGAATTAGGTCATTCGTTCGGATTCGTTTTCCCGTTTGCAGCCAGTCGTTAGTTTAGACAGATTAATTTGCCAGTTGGTCGGGATAAAAAAAAATTTACTAGCGCTTTCGGAGTTTTTGACGATGAACGAGTATATAATTAATAATGGAAAACGATAAAAACGATCAAAATGCCTTTCTTCTCACATCTTGCAGCGTTTACTCACTTTTACGATATATTTTACCGTCATTTTTGCAATTTTTTTTAATGCTTTCTCTCAGAAAAGAAATATTTTAAAATTTTAAGCCAAAAAAGTCAGACCTAATATAAAATTCTTGGTATCACTTTTCACTAATCTTAGTGGAACAAAAATTAAGTTACTTATTAATCATCAGATTGAATATTAAATGACGGATAATTAAATTCTAGAGATTGACTTTTCGCAGAAGAAGATCGAATAGGGAATTGCTCGAGCACGAAAACTCGATGATTCGTACGGGACTTGAGACGGGCACGAAACGAGACGCCAAAGATCGATTTATATTGCGACGTATCTATTTATACTATGTAATGCCGAGTATTACGTCAATAAACAATTTGTTTTAGCGGACTTTTACGCCTGCCACGGTTTGGCGTTAATTTACGTAAATACAAAGAAAGAAACCACGCGCACGCGATACACCACCATCACGCGATAAATATTTTCCTCTCTTATAAATACGTTGCTACGCAAATAAACGATTTTCCCGCGCGTTGTTAAATGTGCTCGAAAAAAGAAAAAAAAGTTAGAACCATTTGATCGCAGTGAACTTTTGCGCGCAAAAATTTTCAACAGTGCTCTCTCGATTAAATTCGATCGATAGGTACACGTACGCTCGCTCGCGTAATGCCGCGTGCAAATAATGCACCGACCTGGCACTTTAAAGCTCTCGCTTAAACTTTAAGCACAACCTGGAAAAATGGACGACTGGGGTAATGGGTTAAACGCGGCCGAGCGTACTCCTCATTTCTCTCTTTCTCCCTGCAGCTGCGGCCCTTTATCGATCGACAGCGGGCGAATACATACAAATGGATAAACAGAGCGAACGCAGCTCGATCGCGGTATAAAATTACACACGTTTCGTGATATTCGTAGGACCGAAAAAAAAAAAAAAAAAAA
>QVNZ01009129.1:0-17226 GCA_014825645.1 Pseudomyrmex dendroicus
TTATTATTATTATTATTATTATTATTATTATTATTATTATTATTATTATTATTATATCCTTTCAGTATTATCTCCTTTAGCGTATTTTATTGAAATAGAGTATAAGATAGATATGTGAGGCTCGGCAAGCAATTGATCAGTCTTACATGTCAAAGTTTTGTATTTATAAATTTTGTTTGTTAATAATACAATGTGTAATATTAATCTCTGTTTATATTAATTCTCTTTCGAAGTAGTAACATAATTATATATCGTTATCGTTGAAAGAAAGAATAACAAGAGGGAGTGTAACATGCGAGAGAGGGTATCAAGTCCACAAACGTGAAGAAGAAAGAACCAAAACCTTAAAATATCCTGCTGTACATTTGATAACACGTTATATGTGCTAGTTAAGACTGGCTTAGCCAATCAGGCTTGAATCTTTTGTTTTAGCATCACCTCTCTCGTCTATATTGACGCGTTACACTCCCTCATCATTAACAACCTGTAACTGTGTATCTTATATTTCGTGCGCGCGCGCGTTTATATAAAAACAAAATTATATATCCGTAGAGGCACTTGTTTATAAAAACAAAAAATATTTACAGCGGTAGAAGGTGAGTTTTTACTTATAATAGTAATATGAGTTTTATAACAGTAATTTTTACGTACGAATTACAATCTGTCTTAATCTTACACTCTAAAGCGCAAAAACGTACGTCTTATAAATTAATTTGTTCGCTTAATCTGTCTTTAACAGTAAAAAAAAAATTAAGCTGTCAATCGTTGTGGTTCGCGGAAATAACGCGAATATCGCATACGTTTCAGCTATAAGAAAGAATATAATAGAAAAAGCTCTTTTATTATATAAAAAATAGTTTTAGATGTAGGAACTTCGAAAATATAGAATGGCTCGTAACATTCTTTCGTAGTATAATCAGTCCATCAGATCGATCGGTGCAATCGATTGTGTGTGTACATTTCGTTGGCATGAAACGACTTCGGTAACTGTGCTCTACGTCGAGAGAAGACAACTTGTGCGTTTTTATACATGGAAAATGCCTTATTTTTTTATATTTCTTTTCCACGCATTTCAACTATTTTTCGAAAACTCATTCGGAAGAACGTCCATTAATAGTTTTCACGCGCAAACTAACTTGTCTGTTATAAATTCTTCTGCACGTTGATTTATAAATGAAAGTGGAATCTATCCACGATTTGTCTTTCAGAAAGAATTAAACATCTTCAACGCTTGGCCGTTACATGGCCTCATTTTGTCGTTGATCCAGATGTTTTAAAGCTTTTTTGCTGTTCTCCACGAATTCCTGTAAACAAATTTTATTTTTTTTGTAAATTACAAAACATAAATCATAAAACTGTTGTAAAAAAGGTGGAGTTATTGACGCACAAATAGCTGATACAAACCATTAAGCCGCGACTCATGAAATAAGGTCGGCTGATGCCGTCGTTCTTTTCACAATCCTCGCAGAAACATATAAATATTGTATCAATAATCATCTGTAAAAAAAAGTATTTATTATCTCATAAATATTTATTAATATACTTATAATTTAATTTAATCAATTTATTATATAGATTTCTTGTTTTACGTGCCACTTACCTCGTAAATAGATATGAAACAGTGCGCGATCAAGAACGCGAATATACCCGCAAGAACGATTGGTACCCAAGGATGATGAAGCCCATCTTTTTTCTGCAATACGACAAAACTAAGTGCTTAGTAAAGCTCGTAGAGGATGCTGTTTTGGCAATAAAAGTTTTTACCTGTACCTGCATCAAATAAACTCCAGCAACAATGGTCAGCGTTACGACGAGAATTTTACCTAGGAAAAGAACAAAATCACCGACACTATTAATCGCTGCCACTCGTAAAATGTTACTGGACAAAGCTTGGAACGCCTTTCTTCCGCCTGTGCAAAAGTTACATCCGTATATGGCTGAAAAATCAAAATATTTCTCGTATAAAGTGTACGTACATTGACAAATAAGAGTATATTGTTAAACTAATTTTTTTTTTAATCTTAATGAAGAGCTCTTGTGTTATAGAACAGAATTCTATTATAGAAAAAAATGTCGTAATTTTTTTTACCAGTTTCAATATAAGCGTTTCTGGTGAGAAATTTCAGAGCGCATTCGAAACACCAAAGACAACACTGACAACACCAAAGAATCGCGTTTACAAAAGCGTTGTCGTATTGCTTGAGATGTTTCTGAACGAAGGCTATCATAGCCCGTATCAGTCGGACAATTCCTATTATCAAAGCTCCAAAAGCAACGGTGCCGAGATGGTATCTTATGAGGTATCCGAAGCCTTTTACCACTGGCAAGGATAGACGTCTCTTTTCCCTGTTTAAAACACAGTTCTCGTTTGATTGACTAGATTTCTCATTTGAATCAGCGTAATAAAATATTGCGCAAACACAAATAGGTAATCGTCTACACTTAAGTATCTCACCTCGTAAAGAACCACCGGGCAACGGCACAAGCGACAATTATGTGTTGACAACCCAAGTAAAATTCACACGCCACGAAGAAAAAAAACAAGTTGTACCATCTTGTTGCCTGAATAAATACATAATTCGTTAAAAGACGATATGTCAAGAAAAGCAGAAGATTAATAGAAAAATGTGTTCGCTTACAATAATCAGCGCATCTTTTTTAAAATGAACATGGTTTTTTTTGTTCTTGTAAATGTCGCCGGCGCTCTCGATCCACAGCATACAGTAGACCCATACCACCAACGTGAATCCGATGAGCAGATACGTCTGAAAATAATGAATTTTGCGTTTTTCGCAGAATATTCATCACGATGATACGCGTTTTATAAATTGAATCGAGATATGCTCACGTAAATTGGCTGAAACAGCAGCGCCGGCATAGCGCTCACGGCTTTGCCCGCCTCACGAAAGAGTTGCATGACCAATTCGATTCTCTTTCTCATCACTAGAATCACCAGAAGCACGATCACCTGCGAACAGGAGGTATATATGCACTAAACGTCGATTTTTTGATCGAGTATAAAAAACGCGATTAATTAAAAATGAGTCTCCTTACAGCAACGACTGACATGATGATAGCGTAGATAAAATAGGACTCCAGGCTGGAATCCTCGGTCGTGATATTATTGTTGTCTACACTTTTCTTCTCGTGATACCACTCCAACCTTTGTGCAGAAAAGAAAATATTAAACCGCGTGTTGTTGCTTTTTAAGATAAAAAAATATTTTAATCTCGCGCACGTGTATATAGAAACTTTTACATTGAAAAATTGAACATGTTTGATTTAGTGTATCACTTTTTAATTTGTGGTTTGAAGGAATTTAGTTTTTTTTTTTACCAGAGATATGTTGTGCCACCAATACAAGCCACGACTACGCCGATCAATACAATATAAACGACATATTGTACCATATAGCGGAAAGCCACCAAAATGCCAAGAGAAAGTGCTGAAAAATCGTTACAATCAATCATTCAGTTATTTTTATTTTCTGTAGCTCAGCAGCGATGTAAAGAATTTATTTACAAATTGTAATACACATATCTTCGATGGAATAAAAAACAAACGTGCTATTTTGAAGAATAATATTCGAAATTGTTAAATTTTTTCAATAAGTGTATTGTGTTAAGCTATTTTTTATTTAATTATTTTTATTTAATAGAGGCAATTTGATTTTTTTTATTATATCAAAAGTATAAAATATGATAACGCAATAGTAATATATGTGATGTATCTCCAGAAAACGTACCCAAAGCTATGAGCAAGAGGTAAAGCAATTCGCGCCATGCAATTCCTAAATCGGTGACAGCCTCCTGAAAAAGATGATCGATAATTTTCAACAATTTTAATAATTATGTATCTAATTAAGAAAATTCTATACGTTAGTTATCATGCTTGATTTTTTTTTTAATGTCTTTAATTATTTGAACAACATCTTACTCTATTTGATGAACTTTTGAACTAATTCATTGATTTATTTATATAACATTTTTTCACATGCATGATTCACAGTTTAGTTAAAAGCAGTTATGCTAATTAAATAAGTTAATTTTTGACGGAAAAATGATTTAAACTTACGAGTGTTATAACTTATAAAACCGAATTAAATTGTAAAACGTCTAAATTACAAGACTATTTCCAAAATTTAATATAAAATTTATTCATTGCACACAGCTCCTTTCTTAAACGGTGAATGAGTTTTAAAATAAGAGATGAAAAAGATAGATTACATACGTATATACTTTTAATATAAAAGGGAACGAAGCAAGAGCCATTGACAGAAAAAAGAAAATCTGAATCTTTCAGAACTCGGGATTGAATTTTGTGACACAAAAAAACCTAATGACATTAAAAGAGTTTTAAATAAGACACGAGAAAACGTGTAAAATTACGATATATAATGCAGAAAAATTTTTTCTCAAAAGCGATTACTTACGTTAAAAAAGCTGTCCAAGCGCAGATTTCTGACAATAGAGTTGATAGTGTCTTTTGTTTTATTGAAGTGTAGTATACAGCGATTTAAAATCAATACTCTGCAAGAGATATAAGGACAATAGACATTGATGAAAACGGAAGGGAATAATAGATTCGTACTTAAATCGGACGATTCTCGAATGCGATTGTTTCCCCGATAATCATTTTGATTAACGCGCAATCTCGAAGATAAAGAAAGCAGAATAACTACTTCAGTTTTATACTAACTTGGAATCTTTTTTCGTGTCGCAGCTTTCCACACATTTGCGTTTCGGGGTAGCACCTGGATTGATGTCGATCTCGACAAACCTGAACAGATACGTAGAAAATAAATTATCAACGATAACAATAATCTTCATACAAAATCCATCAATTACAATGGATTTACAAAACTTTAATCGCAACAATTTAAAAGCTAAATCGCTTTATTTTCGTGGTTTAATCAATTTGTTTGGTAATTTAGTTTATTTGGACTAAATTCGTTTAAACAAAAAGCTAAAAATTTTATATAAATCTTGTATATAAACGAATATACACGCAAACAAATTATCTATACGTGTCTACATACAATATAAATACTTCAAAATGTACTTGCTTCTTGCGAGTATAGTCTTGGCTTAAACAGTTGCTTCGTGGATAGCTTTCGCGCACGGTTTTGCGGCCGCAGACATTACCGCAATCGTCGTAGCCATTTATCACGCGGTAAATGTCACCCTTCTTGACAACGTTCGTCAGCATAAAGAACTATGTGCGCAAATGACGTTTAGCGAACTATTATTGTACTATATGTAAGATAGTGTAACACAGAGAGGAAAAAATGACATCACTTACGAAACCACCCGCGAGTACAAGCAGGACGAGCAATGCCAAGATGTCGGTGCATGATCGATCCTTAACGAAGATCTGGTCTGAGTTTCTGGGCGAACCTTGAGGTGTCTGAAAAGCGATTATATTTTTTCATAGCGAGTACGTTGTAAAAAAAAAAAAAACATTTCCGAGACAAACACAAGACGCTTACAGTCGGTTCTACTTTGGACGACGGCTCGTCCGCGCAACCGCAGCAGCCCATCTCGGGATTCGTTTGAACAGTCGGCTCGTCGTTTAAACAGCTGTGCTCGTCTTCCTTTTGATCACCCCTCGACAGGTCTGCCGCTTCCGATGCACCAGCTTAGAGAACAGAAAGTGATATGATTAGCTCCCGTTATTGTCACTGCGTTGTTATCGCAGTCAGCGAGAACAATCAACATCGACTAATTGTTTCGCGGACATGTGCGATAACAAGTACGTAGCAGCGAGCGAGATAACCGATTTTTTAGATGCGATATTCGCGCGATTAAAAATATCCCGCGTCAGAAGATCGAAATAGCGATATTCTTTCGAAATCATTCAAAACCGAAATTGACGCGAAATGAGATAGTGTTCCATTTAACAAATTATCATTATATTAATTCCGATGAAATATTTAAACAGGAATTTAATTATATTATCGATGATTGAAAGTTTAATTCTCCGACATACAGCGCGTACACACACGCAGAGAAGAGTGTCCGATAATTTTGATGCAACATTCAATAATAATCGTCATCGCTTATACTCTCCGCGGAACGCGCTCGAAATTTAGCGTCAGTTTTAGTGCTCTTACAGCTTTTATGAACCTATTTTTATAATACTAAAACTCCTCTTTTAAAACTTGTGTGATCTCCTATAATTTAACGCCAAAATACTACTTTTGAGATTTATCAGAGCCTGCAATGCGCAGTCTGAGCTGAGAGTTGAACTTTACTTTAAAACTTTAGCAGGAAAAAAGGAAATTTCGGACGTATTGTAGCGTCAAAGCAGCATCTACTTTCTGTCTTACTAATTGCACGCGCGGATATTGTTGTCGCGACTCAGAATTACGTATCATTTGTGGTAAGATACGCGAAACGCACTGTTGATTTCTAAACAACGAAATTTAAAAGAAACTTCACTTGTGCAATATTTATACAATGCTTTCGATAAGCTCACGGATATAAGCAATGAATAATTCTCATTGCAAGTGTATTCTTAAAATAATAAACGAAAGTAATAGATGCGCGAGCATAAAATATCGGTGACGCAAAAAGCAAATAACATCTTGTCATTCAAAAAATCAAATGGAGACGGACAGTTTTTTGTATAAATATGTAACAACACTGGCGTATATGTGAATTTTTGTGCAAATCGTAAATCTATTAGTTCTGTTGTATGATGCGGTCTGCAAAGAAATGGCTCGTATACGATTTATTCGATGCAAACCAGTTTTCTCTCTCTCTCTCTCTCTCTCTTCCTCTAATACACTGACAGGGAATTTATAACAATTACCGAGGATAGTAAAAGTCGCACGAATATATATTGAGCGCAGTAGGTTAATGTTACTTCCGTGTTTCAGTCACGAAAGAAACACGAGAGAAGTTTACCGGGAGCCTTGTGGATATATATGAGCGC
This sequence comes from Pseudomyrmex dendroicus, assembly GCA_014825645.1. Lineage (NCBI taxonomy): Eukaryota > Metazoa > Arthropoda > Insecta > Hymenoptera > Formicidae > Pseudomyrmex > Pseudomyrmex dendroicus. The sequence continues at coordinate 6,937 of QVNZ01009129.1, forward strand.
TTATCGCGTTGAAAGAATTTATACGCAAAATTACATTATTACTCCCTCCGGTTCTCTCGCTTAAACTGCCAATCGTTATCTTAATCTTTATCCCGAACTGACAGTTTTCGCGGAAATTCTCTCGTTCTCGAGAAACTCCGCATTTTATCGAGCGTGAGTTTTCCTGTCGCGTGTCATTTTCCATATTGTTTTCGCGCGTTTAAGTGGAAATTTATGGCGGAGTGTTGCGTTGTGCTGCCTCTGGAAAGCTTAATCTTTCATACTTTAAGGCGTTGAATTAACGATGATCGTCAGAAACGTCATCAATCATGAATCGATTCGCTCACGACGTGGCTTGCGACCGAATTAAACTTTAAGGCGTCTGAACCGCGATAATCAAATTGCCTGTCACGACGTGTGCGTACGGTATAACGATGAAGAGTATTCGTGTGTGTCAGTGTATAGATTAATCTTCGGTGAGTGTAGATGCAAGACAGATGATACTTTCTGTGTAACCTCTCTTACTTGTCAATATCGTCTCGTATCGAGTATAAAGTGACACGTTGTTCGATCATAACACAGTTTAATAGCTCCATTTTGACTATCTAACCACGATAAGACCTAATCGCTCGTCACACAAACATTTTAAAACTATATAAATAATATCTTTTATCAGACAGACAGGGTATTCTTATCGCGATGAATTCGAAGTTCAGCCGACTTGCATGCCACAGTTGTGTCGTAGACTGCAATAGATACGTAATCGCATATTTTATTAATTAGCGTTTTTGTGCGCGCTAAAAAACAAATGTGTGTCGCACTTATGAGACGACCGATTTTCGGACGTGCAGAACGCGATGGTTTTTTCCTCCTATGAGTGGCTTTTCCCGAGAAAACGATTGCTTCATCGACTCGCGTTGCCGCTTCTTATCACGTTTGCCGCGGTCCGTGCGCAAGAAGCCGTAACGTAAATGTTTGCCGAGCAAATCGGCGTGAATCCGGCGTGAGACACATTTCGAGTTTGCAATTTCGAGATGGCTCTTCTATTTGACATCGGGTTTAAGCTCGGGGAGTTTGAATCAATATTAAGTGGCTCGCACGCATTACAGATGCGAATTATCAACACAGTGCAACAAACCGGCTGTTCTTCACACGTCTCGATGAGTTCACGTTGCACATAAAAGTACGTGCGCATTCCACCGCACTCACACGGTACAATCCGATTGCGCATCGATAACGACGATTTTGCCGTTAACTCGTCGTATTATTTTCGGTCTGCCAGATCTGGAATCTATTTTCGCATATCCGAAGGCGCATCGTCTTTGCGGAGTTCAGGTTAAAGTTATGAAAGACGTGTTTCGCGAAAACTTTGCCGGGCATCTGGCGGCGTGTATACCTTTTCAATGAAACTTGGGTGAAAAGACGGAGCGAGTTCTACGTAGATATTCCGGGAAAAAAATTTCCAGACGTGGAAAAAGAAGTTGCGGATTTTTCTTCGCGAATCAACACTCCTCTCCTCGGCCGAGAGGAGTCTGGATACATAATCTCGCTCGCTGACGTATAACAGTCGGGACCGCATGCAAGAGAGGGACTTTTAACCTCGGGGAAAAAAAAAAACAAACGTTTCGCTACCGTATAGGTTATTCGCACGCGCATTGTCTCGCTCGTGTACCTCGAGCGAGACAATGCACACAATGGAAAGACGTCTGAATGGTCGAGTTAAGTGATCCTCGCGCTAATTGTACTCTCATACGAAACATTGAGAAGAATCATGAGTCATCGCTTCTACGCGCACGTTTTCTTCGCAAAACGCACTGGCGGCACAACTCTGTACAATGTGGCATTGTGATCGAAAGCACAACGCTCACAGAGTCTTACACAAGAACTAGAATTTTTTTTATTTATTTATATTAGAACTAGAATTGTTTACGTTATGTTTTTTTATCTGTTAATTTTTATATGTTATTTTTCTTTATTTTTTATTGTTATTTTTTATTATTTTGTTTTATTTATTTGCATTGCGAGAGTTAATTGTTTTTTTCGTCACTTAATGGTGAAATCAACAAATAATTAAATCCGAGTGTGCGTTTTTCACAATAAATAAATCTTGTCTCGTCACATAAATATTATTAATTTATTTCGCAGTAGCGATTATTTATTATCGCAATTCTATACATCGAACGAGGTCACTCTAATCACATTAGGTATCAAAAACTCTACACAAAACAGCTAAATACGGATAGAATAAAAACGTGAGCGTACTTTATGCTATTTCCTTCTCGTTTCTCTTCTTGAAATGACAAATTCCCAAAACGATATCACAATAAAGTCTCACTTGATATTGATAATCACGTTGAAATCACACGTTGCATCCGATTGCCGTCGTTGAAACGCGATATCAAGTATTTTTGATTCGACGCACATGCAAGTTGCATCTCACCTGAAACCTCTTGGAAGAAACACACGTAGATACTTGTTTTTTCGAGAAGTTCGAAGAATGTGTAACTAAATGATTGATTTCAATGTGTGAGCACAAAAAATTCTACAAAATTAAACTCCCGAAAACGCAGCAATACACAAACTCTCCGTTCAAAGTGCATCAAAAATGATCCATAACTACTTTGTGGAAACGTTACACACTTAACTACACACAATAACCTAAAGTGCAGAGTATTTTTCTGAGGCTGAGAAATTCACGTGGACAAAACATTCTACGAGAAATACCGAGTTGAACCGAAAAGGTCCGATTCGTGCTTTCTGCCTTTCTCTGTGATCTCTTCGAGCGCTCTTTGTCCCAATTGATAGTGTACAGGGTGTCTCGTAATTCTCGACTTCGTTCGCAACGACGGAATCCTCGGCTAAAGCGGAGAAAGTTGCGACGAATAATGCGCTTTCTCGCTTTTCGCTGGGAAAAACATCGATTTTAAAACTAATTCTGATAATTTAGCCCACCCAAGTTACGCGATATCGTTAGTTAACTGAACACCTTATATATCATGCGTTTAGGTAATGCGGAGTTTTAGGTGCCAAGTTCCGGAGAGTTTAGGAGTCTACAGTTTCCGAAGTTCAATATCAGCCATAAATTCGCGTATTATATACGACGATCAATTATAATTATTTAACCGCACGCGATATACGACGATCGAGAGATATCGCGGCAAATCTTGTTTTGATTACGCAACGCCAGTCAGGCAAATCCGTTGTTACCTAACACGAAAATTATTAGATCGGACAGATCTTCCGATTGGCAGACAGTATCCTACGTCACATCCGAAACAGACTGCTAAAACAGCCATGACGAACAGCGAGTCAGTTGTTTTTCCCGACAAATTCGTCGGCTGTCTTCTTTCGACAATTATTATTTTAATAATATTTCACTACCGGTTTTCCACCACTTATAACTTCATCAGAGCGCTCTCGCGTACAACGAACTACTCCCGAATGAGATAATAACGTTCAGGCGTAACGAATTAGAATTTTCGCGTAGGTGCAAAATTATCGCTCTCGGAATTACGCAAGAAGCTCGTTAAAACCGGAGTAATGATACATTAGAGCTTAAAAGTTAAATCGCTTCGCAGCCACGCGCGAAGCGTACGGTTGGGAACGTGTGAAGCGCGAGTGTTCATTAAAATATAACATGTTAAAATATAACATGTAAATACATATATCGCCTTGATTTTTGTGCATGCGCAACGATAATAAAAAAACGTAATCCAATAACGTTGAGAATTTCGCGAAGTTACGCAAAAGCTGGATAAAATAAACCCCGATAATTAAAGATAGGCACGATAATCAGTTTAGCCGCATTGAATATATCAGAGCGATAACGAAGAAGATACGCGCAATTATTAACATGAAGTTATATATTTCATCAGTCGCCGTGTGCACGAGTGCGTTAATTAATTAATTCGAAGTTACATTTATACACGTGCATATCGAATAATTTAGCGAAATCTTCTATTTGGTCGAGAAGTTCACGTGTGTGTACCAAGAAAACATCTTATTAAAATCACACGTTCAAACGTAATCTCTCCGTCTCGTTCGGCGCGAAGCTTCGCCTCGACAGATATAACAGCGGCAATAGCAGTATATAGGGATTATGGCAACATAAACGGATGTAGGTCGTACCTTGATGAAGATTTCGCGTGGCGTTATTCACGCATTATGATAATCCTGTGCTCCTATTGTTTCTCAATTATTCATGAATCTCGAGGAAGGACTTTCCCGCTCGATAGATAGGCTTCTTCTCCACGCGGAAATCGCTGTGTATGTGCGTGTGTAATTCGTTCTTGAAGTTACACGCGCGTTTTTGGATTTCGAGAAAGAACGAACGTGTCGCGATCTATAAAACGATATAAATCCGAACGACTTGAACTTATTCCATTCCGTACATCCGTTTGGACTCGGCGTAACCTCGGTCGCGATCGATTGAGCACTATCAACACAACTGTTCGAAGATACGCTCGTGTCTATTTGCTCGATAGTACGATATGATGCCGTATATTATCCGCCGTTCGGAATATAAAAGGAAGCAATTTGATTCCACAACACAAAAACACGTTTCTATCGTGACATTAAAATCTTATTAAATATCATTTCTATCCGTCTGACAATTATTTATACTCTGCTTTATGATGTACGAAAAACGAAAGGAAGAAAGAAATTTTACATGAATAACGAGCGTGAAGAGGGAGAATTGAAAAGTTTGAATATCGCGCAGCTGTTCCGTTTCCGCTCAAGGCTTTTTGTTTTCACGTAGAGGCTCGTGATTCACATCGGCCTTCGCAGAGAATTCCTTGACCTTCGACGCATTGTCTGTGCTCGCCGACTGCGATTATAAAGTGCGGCAAGATCATATACGCTCTCGTCTGTTAATATACACACGTAATTGATCGGCGCAAGTTAAACATTTTTTGTATACAAATGTTTAGATCATGAAAGCAAAGCCGAAGTCAAGTGGATAGAACTCTGTCCGTTATCTCGTGAATATGCTAAAATATCAGCAGTGTATATTTTCTATAGTTAAGCAAACTGATTTGCCTTCGCTACAATTTATTGTATTTTAAAATTATTTATCACGCATTGTGTAGGAGTTTCAAACAATTTATTTTAATTGTTCTTTGATTTATTAGAGATTAAAGTAAGGAATTATTGTAAGACAAAGAAAACATATATTCATGATTTATTAACATATATTAATGAATAGAAATATGTTTTAAATCTTTTTTTTTCTTTTTATATATCATATTGAGAAATCAGACTTATGACTCGTCCGTTCGAACAGATGCATTTCGAAATCGATCGAGACAATAGCGTCTCATCTTCCGTCTATACCCCGGCAAATGGTTCCAATATTAGCGCGTCACCGGAATCGCCGGATGTATTATTATTGAGACACATTATGTTCGCGCCGTTCATTTTTTTTTTCCAACTGGACGTGTCACGTGACTCATTTGTCATCGCGAACGGTATCGCCTCATTCATTCTTGTATCAGTCAAATGCAGCCAAGGACTCGCGCGCGTACGTGTGCACCTGCACGCACGACCGTAACAACACGCACCTGCGAGGCGTGCACAAAACTGCATTTCGAGAAGAACAGTCAAGAAGAAGTGTCAGTCCGGGAAAAAAAAATATCTCGAAAGTATCAATATTTGTGACACCAGTCGTGTACAATAAATTATCGATCCCACGCAAATATTGAAGAATTGTCAATAGGAGAAGTGACAAAAAGAGACAACTTTGTGTGGACAATATCCAGCGACGTAAATATTCGGGGGGCCGTTGTTATATAAATATTGACAATACAGATCATATTTGCACGCGTACTGCGATGAAATATTATTTTCAGCAAATTTTCTGCGCGGAGGCCGCGCGTCTCATCCGAGATGCGTGAATCGAACAAATAAATATTTAATGGCCACACACCCATTTATTAATACACGTACCAACAACAATAGAGCACAATTTGAAATAACGATAAATATTGGATTATTTACGGATTCTTTTATGAACACGCGCAATATACACAAGCAATCATTTAAATATCGAGACGTGCACGTTCGCAAAGCCGCGAGATCCTTCCATCGTCATGCAACCGAAGTCCGTGTAAAAACCGTGTCACGATCTATGTAACGATCGTGACACACCTGTGGGCGTAGCTTGCACAGAAGGGGAGACATAAAAAAAAAAGAGATAATCGTGCGGACTAAGCATGTGGAAATGGCAGCTACGTAACTCGAGGTCGAGCGTCCGGTTTTCCGTTTCTTCGTCAGTCGAGCAAGCGTTATTCGCCTTATCGTGGCGACGATGCGCGAGTGAATACTAAATATATATATTATTCTGAGTCATCAAGTGAAGAAAAAAAAAATTCTGTCGATCCCGATTAGACCGATTAGATTAGATCGAGTAGCAACCGCGTTAGTCGAACAAACCGTTGGTATTCCAACGCGAGCGAGAGAACACTGGCTGGCAACGCGAGCTAGCTCGCGCAAATCGCGCCATTATCGTGCCTCCTGAGGCACATCGGGGACTTTACCTTGAACGAAGTTTCAAAGACGTATTTAAATCACGCGGTTTCGTAAACCGCACGCGTGGACGGATGCCACGCGGGATGGTGGACCGGTTTATTATTATAGACTCGAGTCTTTGCTTTCGAGCAAGCTTCTCTTCCAGGTCATCCGACACAACATACCTTTCGGGTCAACGTTCTGGTAGATAGTCGTCGATGCGCTTTAACAGGTCGCTCTAACCATCACACGATTCTCCGTCTCAGACCTATTCACACTGTTCACTCTTACTCTCTCTCTCTCTTTCACGAACATACACACACACACGCGCGCGCTCTTAGATTGGACCTACGAATTGTTCGTGTCATCAGGATCTGCGAAGAGAGAGCGAACGCGGAGAGCACGACGTTTTGCTGCGCCGCGCGGACTCGCGGCGAGTCCACTCGGGCTCGGGCACAATACTAACAGTTGTCGACTCGTGTGATTACGACCGAAGCCTGAAGAACGGGGCAACTCTTCTGTGTTGCCTGGCCGCTCGGTTAGCGATACACGCTCCGCTCCGTACACTCTTGTGCTTCATTCGTCGTTCTCACATTTTTCTCACTCGCACGCTTGATCTTCCATCTCGCTCGCTCGCGTGTTTCTCTCCCCTCTCCTGTAACTCTTTGAATCGCTCTCTTTGTCGCGTTATCTCTTCGTCACGCACTCTCCTCGAGGCCTGTCTGCCCCGCATCTACACATGTGTATGTATGTCATCCTCTCGATTTCACAATATCGTTCCCGAGCCCGAGAACTGTTTCGTTCAAGCTGAGTCCTGCGGGCATCAACACGGTCCCTCGCGCTGGCGAATATGTACGCTAATCACCGCGGTAACTTCGTTAACCAACTTGTCTGGGGCAATTTCGGAGCACCGCGCAATACACCTTATCAATCTCTCCGGCCCGACCGACGTAAACGCCTCGCGCTACGCGCACGCTGTTAGTTAATTGTTCGCGCTGTAATCTCACAACGATGCCGTAAAATTAGCAATTAAGCGCGCGGTAACCGTTTCCTGGAAAAATCGCTTTCGTTCGTCTTTAACGAGATCTATGCGAGAGCTTCTCTCGAGATATATATGTATACCACACACACACACACAACTATAAACGCGAGAGATCTCTCGCTCTGAATTACATTCCACGGGCGATTTAAAACGGTTTGATAAGATCTCGAGCAACGATCCGAGTGCCGTAGCTATTTGTTTTTGTTTTTTTGTTTTTTTTTTACACGAGATTTTAATGGCAGGGATTTCTTGTAAGAAATCGCTGGAATCGACTCTTCTTCTTCGAGAAGAAACTTCGCCGGGAACTTGTAATTAAAAGATGGTATTTACCGTGGCCAAAGTCAAGAAATCCCCGGATTTCGAAATTGGATGTAGATAACAGAAATTTATCTTGAGCTTAATTGGAAGCTGATGCTATTCAAATAGAAGATTTTATTTCGGTATACCTGTAACGCGTCGGTGTGCGCGATGCTAAATATTTGTGAAAACTAGTAAACTCGCACTGACGCGCTGTCAGTTTTTTTCGTCAAGAAAAAAATAAAACTTCCGTATTTGTTTGCAAAATTTTCGCGTGACGTAATTTCGACACACATCAATTTCGACAATCGGAGTTTGTTCGCGCGTTTTTTTTTTGTCCCGTATGTATCATCTTTAAATATATATATGCACGCGTCGCATTTCAATACACAATTGAAATAGACAAGAATTAAAAAACAAAAATGGCTAACCTAATTATTGGCTTTCTATTTATAAAACATTTCCGCGCTTCTCTCGGCGGCAATGCGTTGTAACGCCGTTGTGCGTCTGAATGTGTGCACAGTTATTCAGCCGCGGCTCACTGGCAGCGGTTGAAATTCAGGCGCATAATGTGTCTGAATTCCCGCGTTTCCCTTTCGTCTAATATCGCTTAAACGAGGCCGTCGAGTGCATTTCAGCAAAGCGCTTCGGCGAGCGTTCTCTTTGCGCGCTAATAAAACATTACGGGGATCTGGCCGCTCGAACTCGTAAGAAATAGACACACTGTATCGTCATCGTATGTACGCTGGCCGAGCAAAGCCTCTGAGCGCCGACACGCGGAATTGTCCGCGCAAAAAAAGCCAGACGTCCCCGTGAATATTTCAAGGACGCGCTTTTGGGATGAAGCGTAATTAGACCGCGCTGGTTAATCCCGCGGGTAAATCTATTGAACAACTGATTACCTTCGTATTTATCGGAAAAAGAAAAACAGTATCAGGATTTCTGATGATAAAAACAAATTTTCTGGAAAGACAATTTTTTTTATTTAATCAGACGAGATTTGCGGGACGGGCAATTCAACGATTTCACGACAAACAATAAAAAGCAAGTCGTGTAATAATAACATTAATATCTACTGCGAATAGTAATAATGTCGAGTAAAATGTACGTGTAGGAAACATAGTTGAGCACTCGGTCGTCATAGTTTTTATCGGTTTTTGCCCTTTTACATCGAACCTGATTACCTTAACAGTGTCTCGACCGTTTCTCGTCCCGCTCCCCGTTAGACAATACCGGCAGCGATGCTCGTTGAAAAATAGCGATCGTTGCACTGTGAATTTTTTATATGACGAAGTCAGCACGCGACATGTTGGGCGATGCGTTTACGGATAACTCGTTACGTGTACCGAGCGTACTGAATAATAGCGGAGGGACGCAGAGGAATGGAGTTTCGATTCCGCGGTTATACATAACGCGACGTGAGACGCTTATATAGACGGAATGTAATTCGTATTAGTAATGATATCGATAATTGCTACATACAGAGCGCACAGAGAGCGCAATTGCGTTCTCGCGCCCAACTCGCGCTCGCATGTTCACAACAGCCTGATCGCAAACTAGGATAACTGTATGCGTGTATGTGCGTGTGTGCGCGCGCGCGCGTTCTTATAATGACATTACCTTCTATCATCGAACCATGGCATTTATCATCGGCGCTGCAATCGACTGCAATTATGTAGAATATTCGCTCTCCGTAAACAGCCTTCTCTGTTATCAGTCTTCGTTTTTTTACACAAAAAAAAAAAACCATTAGATGACGCGTATTTCCTGCCGATGACGTCTCATCGATAAGGAGTCTTTGTTTCGCGTAATTTTCTCCCGGTAAACTTACAGAAATAATACCTGTCTTGTATTTTTTTTTTTTTTTCTTTCCATATCTCGAGCAAAACGCGAATGAGTTTAGCACAGAGACGTTGTGCAAATTTGGACAAGACTGAAGAGAATGCGAGTTCAGTTTTTTAATATATACGAACTTTCGCGAATAAGAGGTGCTAACTCCATATCCCGCGCTCTTTCCGCGCTCAAGCATTCTCTATAATTCATCGACAAATACATTTCTCTGAGAGCCCTTCGCTCGGGCTCGCCTAAATATTTATTTCCGAAAACGCCGAGTTTAAGTTTCTCGCCGTCTCCGTCGGACGGAAAATTATTCTTGACGAACTCTCTCTCGTCGGAACGAGAGCGCGCAACTTACTTACGTCCCCCGTGGAAATAGAAAACGTCCGTCTAGAATCCAGAAATATTTCCGGAGTCTATATATATTCATATCGCGCGTGTATCATTTCTCAAATAAGTGCTATAGTAACTTCGAATATACGTATATATGAGAAGACGTTTTGTACACGAATATATTTGTGAAATTCTAAAAAAAGAGGTAAAATGTGATATTTGATGCTTTCGCGGTGTGTTGTATTAACATACAAAGATGTTTTTCGGGTTTGAACCGCGTTAGTGTCATTTTTATA
>QVNZ01009135.1:0-12039 GCA_014825645.1 Pseudomyrmex dendroicus
TCTCTCTCTCTCTCTCTCTCTCTCTTTGCGTCCGTGCAGATCGATAGTGTATTAACACACACTTTGTACGCGTTCCCCTTATGCGATATCATCTGTCTCGATATTGTGCGTGCATGCAGTCATGCGAACGCGCGTGTACATAAAGAAAAACACTGCGCGCGGCAAAACGCGCGGCGACTGCAACGCAGCGTAGGCGTGCTAAGGCGATCTTTCTTTTTCTCCTCCTTTTTCTCGTTCGCTTCGTTCTCTCTCTCTCTTTCTCTCTCTCTCTCTCTCTCGAGGGAAAAAGGGAGGGAGCACACGGTGATAACTGCATGCCGCGAAAAACGAAACGCCCGGATGTGACGTCATCCGCGTCCCGGGCGTTATTTGCGTACGCGGCATGACAGTAACACGCGCACGCAGCTGCAAACGCGACTGCGCGATGTCGGCGTGCCAATGACAGATTATACGTAACAGAAATTATTATTGATACCCCACGGCTGCATTCATTCAAGGATGACGCTCTTGTGCGAGACGATTGAGGGGTTCCCCGTATCGGGGCTACAAATTTTCGAAAGTTATCTTCATTACGGACGGAGAACGCGCGCTATCGGAAGATAATATACGAATACGAATTACCCGGTAATCACCTTCGCGGAATCGAGACTCGGTGTGATCGTTTCTTCCAAGAAACTCGATCGAGACGAGGAACATCACGAAGAATCGCAGAAACGCACTTTGTCTCATTAAAGTTACAGTTAGAAGAGCGGTAAGAGAAAAATAAAGAAAGAAAGAAAGAGAGACAGAGAAAGAAAGGTCAAAATCGTACGCATACACACACGGCGTCTAGAGATCTCGCGTTCGATCTACAGAAGTCACTTCTCTTACACACACTTGCGCGCGCACGCGTACTTGTGAATACATTAAAATTCCACACGAGAACCTTCCGAGACGGAATGAATAGTAGAGACAAAGAACGCGAGCCGAAGGATGAGTCGCTGCATCTAACTGAGTGAAGGTTTTCTCCGAAAGACTCGGAACAGAACGAGAACCTTGTTTCCCAACAACGGCGCGTTTTTCGAATAAACTTTTTCAATAAACTTCAAACCTCCCTTTTGTCCGATAAGATACGCGCGTCATCTTTGCGAAGCTATACGACGTTTGGCTTTCGCGAGGTAAGCAGCATCCGAATAATGAAATAAGCAACAAGGAGTGGCTCGACCTGCAATTTCCTGCTCACTGTAGGTAAATAACCCATTGAATGGTACGGTTGGTTTATGTCACATTGTTCTTTAATTTCGTTAGAACAAAAGAACTCGTAAAATTCAGTACCGTTGCGCGCATTTTTCTAGAATTATCTTAAATCTTTAATGCATATGAAATTGTTCAATTATTTTCATCCGGGAGAGAGAAGAGAATTTTCAAATTGATTTCCTCCCAAAAACTCACGGTACGTTCCAAAAGAACATAGAGATATTTCCTTGGGAGAAGTTTCTTATCTCGATAAAACAACCAACGACTCGATAAAGAGAGAAAACATTTTTTCAAATCATTATTTAACGATTAATTAAAATTAAATTATCAAATTGATCGATTTATTTAAAGCTTCGTATCTCGACATTTTTTTATATTTTTTTATATTCGCGTAAATAATTAAAAAAATCGTCGAAATAAAAATAAAACAAAAAAAAAGGGACAAAGACATGTATGTCCTCCTTCAGCAAGTCATACCGGTGGGTGTAAAACCGAATATATTAAATATCCAGATATTTATCTCTCTCGGATGCTTACATCGTACTTGACGTTGTAACATGTATGACAGATCCTGTCCCGGGATGGGATGATCGACGCACGGAGAGAGGTTTTTACATTATTTTTTACGGGGTTTTGGTAAACTTATAATAATAATTTTTGACATGACACGCTTGAATATTAAGACACTTGTGCGCACAGCTTCATTTTATCATCAGTTTAATCATTTTAATAACACGTGGTAATTACATTACACAAAGCAATTACCGTTCGACTTGTGCTGCTCCGCGTAAATGACACAACCCTCCTGTGTTGTTACACGACATAATCAGGATCGTTGATTCCTCAAGTGTATAGAGTAACCACTTCCTAAGAACGCTAATTATCCTTATCACGGAGTTATCGTTTGCATTATCGGAGAAACGGTCGCGTTGCGACATGAGAAGTCGCGTCTCGTTTGCACGAAGAGAGTGCGTAATATGTAAATGTTTTGCGTGTATCATTACGTATAATATAATTTACATCGATAGTGCCTGCCGTCTCTGCATTAGCGCGCATCGCGATTTCCTCTGATTACAGCGGACAGAACGAGCAACTATGAACCAATATAATTTCGCGTGGCGATCATTTAGCGATAGAGATTAAGATCCCGGTAATCATTAACGCAACGTTTTTGCAATGTTATTTCATGTAACGTTTTCAACTATGTAGTTCTTAATGTTGTGTAATACCGTCGTGAGCAATCTTTAATCTCGAAATCTCGAGATGTTTACAATGTTCAAATAGAAGTTATGTATTATTGCAAACATGATTTGCGCGCGTTGATATTTTTCTAACATTCTACTAATGCTTTGTAGAGCAGAAATATTGGAAGAATAATAAATGTAATAAATAAAAATTAAATAAAATAAAGTTCACAAATAATAAAATAAATAAAAGTCAATAAATATAATGAAAAGACATAACACAATAAAATTAAATATGATAAAATATTAAATAAATAAAATTCATCGATAAATAAGCTGAGTGACAAATGTCAAAATAAATGGTTGAGTCAAATTACAGGATGTTAGTGTAAAAAAAACTTCTCTTTATTAAAAAAAAAAAACTCCAAGTTCAGATGTTAATAAACCTAATGTTTTAAAAGAATGATTTAGCGTGTTTTCTTTCTGAAATTGTAGATCGGTGCGATACATAAATGTATGTAATACAAATGGTGCAGCGAGCGTCCTCTTTCTCGCCGTCTCTCGTAAATTTATTTTATATAACGGCACATGTTTCCAAAACGTGGAATTAGAATGTCTCTCAGGGATATAAAAAAAAGGCCATGCACAACGAACATGTGTTTTTGAATGACTCTCGGGCCTTTAAATGTTTTGAGTTTTTTGTGTGTACGAGGCTGCTTTCCCGAGATCCCGGGATCCTGTCGCGGTTGGCTGAGAAACACCCTGATGCACCTGATACTTTTATTTTGCATCTTCAAAAAAAAAAAACAAAAAAGAACAAAAAAAAATAGACACCGGCAACGCTCGCAAGATTCCGCGTTAATGACAGATTTATCGAGCTCTCGAGAAACCGTACGTGCACGGCACAAAGTTGTGCAAAAGAGAGAGGCAAATATTTATTTTAAGACAATTTCGGTTTAAAATTTTACGAGTAGTCTAGCAAACTCACGTCGTCTCGTATCTTATCTAATGTGTATAATTTCCTATTTGCTAGACGATATTTTCGCTCACGCGTCGATCGCATGAGATGTTTACGCGCGATCGCGTCAAAAGAAGAGGAGAAGCATTCAAGATGGAAGACGAACGCGAGCCGATTTAGGTCGAGGAAGGAAAACTACGTTGAGAAATCTCGCGCGCACTGCGCAAACAATGCAATTATTTCTATCGGAATTGTTCATAGAATCATCTATTTTTACGGAGTGAGATAGAACAAACATATTTTTTAGAAAAACAATTAATCGCGAAACAACGAAGAAACAACGCATTAATTCTTTGCAACATTCAAGCGCAAAAAATATTACACAGATAAACATTCGACATGTAATTCAAATTGTAAATTTATTTTTATCAGCGTATGCACCTATCACTCTACTTTATCGTCGCGAGTCGAGAAAGAAAAAAAAATGTATATTAATGTTTGAGGGAGTGATGGCGCAGGTGATAAATTAGTGTCCTGTCATATGTTCGATAATCTCGTGGAACCCTTCCCTTTGCACTTTTATAAACCGTCAATGTAACTTGGTGCGTATGTATATCCGAGCATTCCTGTATCTGGGAGGAGCGGAAGGCGCGTTATCAGCCTTTACGACAGATAAAACTATACCATTTGATATAGGCGAACACACACACACACACACACTTGGCACAGTGAGATTTGTTAGAAAAGGTGTGACTATGTTTATAATAAATCGCCGCGGTATCGCCAGGCCACGGGGGGGTTTCACCCTTTCGCAATCGAGAGTAAAGAAAAAATATTATTTGCGCACGGACAATATTTGTGCACTACTGCCTCGCAAAAAGACACTGTTGATTCGATAATTGACACCAATTAAATTACGCTATTTGATCTTGCAGGAAAAAATCCAAGAAAGAGAGAAAGAATCGATTTTTGATTTTGATAAGTAAAACACTTTGAAATACGTGTGTGTGACAAAAAAAGAAACAAGTGACGCGCACTTGTTTGGTAGCAGCTTTCTTTTCCTCCCGATCGTAATACGGAAGAAATTTTTATAAAGGACTCGAGAGACGACAAAAAATAAATTCGCTCACGGATTCTTATATCGACGACTCCGGCGTTTCTTCGAATTCTGCGGAAACTCGATCAGAGCGCCGACTGAGTCATAAAAAAAAACACATAACAATTGAAGATATCGAAGGACTAAACTGAAGAAATTGAAGTGTACGCGGTAGAGAGAGAGAGAGAGAGAGAGAGAGAGAAAAGAAAGGTAGGAGGTTCCGCCGATAAACGATTATTCAATTCGCAACGGCATTCCAATCTCATACCAAAACTGGCTGCTCCGGTCGGAGGGTTGCTTCTTCCTTTGCGATTCACAAAATCAATTAAAGGTCGTTAACCATTACGCGGAACGTCCGTGCTTTTTTCAATCGCCTTTGTTTCATGCGCGCCGTCGGTGTAACGCTATATAGATTCCAAACTCATTGACGAATTCGCAAAAATAAAAAACGTAACATATGCATATTGATAAAAAAAAAAAAAAAATTTCGAGGCCTTTCTGTGTTTTCTTCATCGCTCCGTTATTATTTGTATCCGTTTCTCGCGATTCGACTTTCTGGATTTGGACGCAGGCAAGATGTTTTCAACGTAGCGAGATAGTTTTTCCTTTTTAGTTGAAGAAAGCGAAAATCGACCGGCGCGCGCGACGACGGTTAAAATTCTAGAGTAAATTCCACACACGAAGGTCCCGGATTTTTAAAAGCCCTCGCAGCGGAACGTATACGCGCAGGAACGCATTGTGGGTTTTTTGTCGGTGTTCCGCAAAGGGGACCCGAAAGAAGAATTAAAATTCGAACATGAAGTTTCCTCCTGAGGATGAAGCGCGCGGCAATAATGAAGAGCGGTAGGTTCTCTCCTCGAAGGTAGGCCCGAATCAGATCCGACAGGTATTCCGACCCTGACACCTTCGGATCATTAAAAGGCTCTCTCGGCAGGTAACACTTCTTCGCGGTGTAAGACATTCCGATTGAACTTCGGCGGACATCGGATATATTTTGACGAACACGTAAATATTGCGTGTTACGGAGATAGTTTTATTTGCGGATAAAGACGCACGGTGCGAATTTGCATTTACACAACTCTGTTTTGATTCCGGAAGACGAGGAAAGACGAAGAGAACAGAAAGACAGTTCGGAACGAGAGAAAACGTCTCGCTACGTAATGTTGTTTATAAAATACAAACGCGTTAGTACAAATGAGAAGTAATTTCACGTAATATCGGATATGTCCACGCACGAATCGAATATTCGCGGCACGTATTCGGCGCGACAATTCGGTTCCTCTTTCGGGAACATTTACGTGCGCCGGGAGGCATTCGGCGAAGAAGTCGCAATTATCCCGCGCAAAACCAGCCAGTTTCCATCTTCGAGAAACACCCGTCGCCAAGATCGGCCAAAGTTGTGACCAAATACAGAGATTTGTTTTTTTTCCTTTGTAAGGAAAACTATTGTAAGGAAAACTACTTCTATTTCATAACGAAACATTTCTCGTTAAATGTCCGAAAGAGTGAGAATTCACAAAAGAGAGGGAGAAAGAGAGAGATCTCAGGTGAGAGATGCGCCACTTTGAAAAAAAAAAAAAAAAAACTACCGATCATCGATGTCGGAAATATCGAAACAATGTGTCGAATTGGCGCGCGTCTATGACGTCGAGGGATGAATCGTGTTGTGTCTTCGACGACGTTCTTCGGCGACAAAGAGACAATGTATCGCGTAACACTCGAACTCGTCGGAATGAGGGGAGTTGAAGTACGCTATTTCCGGTTCTTTCTCACCGGCATGAACGCGGTGTGCGCGCGATACACTCTCGAACAGAAATAACATCCTCCTTTGGCTTGCGTTTTTCTCTTTTTTTTTTTTTAGAGTGCGTTATGTGCGCAGACGATAGCGCAAAGTTCATCATACAATACACGGACATTCCGTGGTGAGAGAGGCTGGCGCCACGTCAAGACGCTTTTAAACCAGACGCGACACTGACCTCCTACTCACTTATGCAATCGAGCACACTCATCGAACGCATCGTAGGACATGCGCGGCAATACGATACATCTTTAAATCCTATCGCAGAAGATATTTAACTAATAGAGAGAGAGAGAGAGAGAGATGCCTTGCGCCTTCGTTATCAATTCAGTTTCGTATATACTTGGGGTATAGACTCACGCAAGCAGAACGAGGAGAACTTTTCTCGTTCGACCGAGAAAGATAACGACACACAACCGAGAAAGTGTATTCGTGAATAGTCAGAAGAAGAAGAAGAAGAAGAGGAGGAGGAAGAGAAGGAGGAGGAGGAGGAAGAGAGAGGAACGCGGACTCGTCAGGCGTATCGTAAAAGGTGGGTAAGCACCGACTGGAACATTCATGCTCTAGTGAAATTAAATACTAGCGAGAGAGGAGAATACACAGGGCCGCCTCGAGCGGCGAGTTTGAACCGCTCGAAGGCAAGTGGTGTGTATCCATTGACGGAGGCTCTTTTTAGCGGCATAAATTTTCTATAAAACGCGCGCAAAGGCAATTGCAAAGGCGATTTTACAATTTTTACAACAAACAAACAAACGATGAAACGCACGCCGGGCGTTATCTATTTGCTTCGTTCTCGCTATCTGCCGCGCGTTCGCTCAGTCAGTGCGTGTATTCACCTTTACGCACGCACGCGGTTGGGTATCCTAAGTTATACGCACGGCACATCCGGTCGCGCCGGAGAGTCGTCGTAACCGGCCGCGCAGTCCCGTAATAATGCGTATCGTCCCGTACGCATTGTGTAGTAAAAAAAACGTACGCGTAAATAAGGCAAAACTCTCCCCGCAAAGAGAGATTTCGCGCGCGCATCCCAAGGACGTTCTAACTTCTGCGCTCGGGCAGACTTCCTCGCATTCTACCGCTCCGCTTTCTCAGCTTTTTTTTCTCTTTTACTTTTTTTTTTTCTTTTTTTTTCATTCTCGCTTCGTACTCGCGACCGATCGCGTCGAATCATTCTTCTCCTTCCCGCATGCGCGCGGGGAATTCTTATTCGACAGCTGAAATAACATGTAACAAATTAGGAGTAATACAAAACAATTTACAATAAAAACAATTCGAAATACGAATGTCGTGTTGGTTTTTAGGAGAGAGCGAGAAATTATTAAATAATTTATACAATGTTTTAGAGCTTCTAATCATCTCTTTTTCCTATAATAGCGGATATTGTTCTGCAAGACCTAGAAACGCGAGCAATGAATAGATTGTTTCTCCCTTTTATTTCCGGCATGTAAACGATATAGCGTTAGATATTTCCCGCTTCATGTTTCCGTGAAATATATTGCATATCTTTAATTTCTATCACCCTATTGCCTTCAATTCATGAAGGTATATAAGAGAATTTTTAAATTTCTTGCATGTAAATATTTTAATTAAAGATGTTCGTATTATATTTTTAAACTCCTTTCTTTAATTATACTTTGTGCCCAAAAAAAAAGAAGAACACGCTATCATTGGTTGATAGATGCTTCTTGCTATCCCAAATTCTACCAAAAGAATTTAACTTTTGCAATTAATATTTCTCAATTGACAGATAAACACTCGTGTTTGAGCTAATTTTTGGAACCACGTGGGAGCGTTTTGTTCCGTAATTGTACAAAACAAGAATTAAACGTGTACTGAATGGAAAATCAAAAAAAAATATTTTTTCTATTTTTTGTATTGCATTCTTTTTGTATTGCGTCTCTGAAAAGTTTGCCCTAAGTTTAATGATTCTGAACAGAGAGCAAAACTGTTACAAACGCTTGACGTCAGAGATGATACGAGAAAACAGCAACATATATGATTTAAATTTGCAGAGTGACACTAACTATTAGATTGCTCTTATTTATCGTTAGTTGATAAATTTGATTCGCTTTTAACATTGAAATCTTATTGGTTGGCTGCGGATGTGTGTTTTGATACGTGCAATGTGTACTGGTAACGTTTCATCTTATCTCACGAGCATTTAACGCTCCGCAGGGACGATATGTCTTGTGATTCAAGCAAGATGTCGATTTTTCATAACGTCATTGTTAATTGGACGCTAACAAGCAATACAGTGTCACCCCAGTGTTTCTTTTGAGATGTTTGCGTATTTTTGATATATAAAAAACATTTAAGTTAATAAAAACACGATTGAAAAACGTTGTTTGATAGTTAAAAAAGTATACTACATAAATATCTCGATATTTCATTTTTTGTAGGTTGACACTGTATTGCTTATTAGCGTCCAATTGCGATTAGTTTTGTGTGTGTAACTTTCTAGTTTTTTGACATTCGTTAATAATAAATGATCATTATAGTCTATTTTACATTCTACGAGTTTTTTTTTTACAAACATCTCACATTTAATTCGAATCATACATAATCTTTTGACTTTTTGAGAAATTAAATAACATTGAACGATTAAAAAATCGTAAACAATTCCGGGAGTCGTAACAAAATTCTGAACTTAAAAAGTTAATGTGTGTAAAAATAATTCACAGAAGCGGCAAAGGGCAATGTTTTCCATTTGTTAAATTCAGTTTTTGTTGAATTTACATTTTGCTTACATTTCGAAAAATCAAGACCTGTCTGATTTTATTTACGAGAGCTGTCAAACATACTCGAAAGTTTAAAAGAAACTCATTAAGCGTTTAAAATTCCTTTCATTCTTTAAAACTATTGTAGATATCATTATCTAAATATAGACGTATGAGTCACGTTCATAACGTCGCTACGGGTTTTTTCCTTTTTTTTTTTTTATACTCAGTTTTTGAGAAAATATGTCAATCAGATTTTCTAAATTTGTCGTTAAAAGATTTTCTGCGGTTTTATCAGAGTTCTCACGATATCTCATAATAGAGCAACGGGCAAGAGGGAACGAGTTTGTAGAAAGCCGGGGCCGGACAGGTTCGTCGGCGGCGAAGAACCAACGTGAAAGACCTCCGGTGTCTTGGATAAACGAACGAAAGCGAATGGGACCGAAGTCGACCGAACCGTTTCGCTCGTTCAGACAGTATCGGATCGTGCACGAACGAGGCCCCAAGGCCGGCAAATTTGAGAGAGCAAAAGTTGTTGCAAAATTTATCATGCACGACTACTAATCAATTGTAACAAATGACTTTTTTAATAAATTGTAAAAAATCACAATAAATTGCATACAACATCGAGACAGTACGTTTGAGTTTTTCCACAACTAAAATCCTCTGTGTCTTATCGTATATATGCTCGACAGAATTTTATCTGTCGTTCCCTATCGTCAACGATTGTAGGATAGATAGCGAGATTAAAGAGAAAAAAAACCGATTTCGACAATAGAGAGATTTGACTGCACGGTCTTCTTCGATTAACTTAATCGACCGATTACTTCATTGGAATTGACTAATCATATCAGTCATTTAACAGAATCGATTAATCACCGTTGACGCTTAAAATCGTCTGCCGACTAGCTTAATCGCGCGGCGACGGTGTGAACTCCTCGATTCTGTATATATAACATATATATCTACAAGAATGTGATCGCGCGCATTGAGTACACATCTTTTTTTAGCGTGTACAATTGTCGTCGCTTTTAGATGTCAAAGACCATGCAGGTTTGTGTCCAAATTGACGAACAGTCGACTAAACTGGCGCCACGAGCCGTGCCGTTTCCGCTGGCGCCGCGGTAGCCGAGAGGGACTGCTCCGGCGTGGATCACGTGACTCGCCTGGCGCCGCGCTGGTGGGGATGAAACTCTCTGCGCGCCGGGCGCACGAGCGCGCTCGCCGGCATTCTGACCTGATAAGTCACCGGTGTCGGATCGCGTGAGAAAGTAGAGAGGGATTTTACGCGTTTCTCTCCGCAGAGACATTTAAACCCGGCAGACGAACTTTGGAACCCCCCTGATCCACGGTAGAAAAAGAAAAAAAAGGACTAAGTTCTCGCTCGTCAAGTTTTCTACAACGGATCTCAACCGTAATTTTTCTCTCCGCATCGTTTGTCTGCCTTCCATTCTCTCTCTTTCTCTCTCTCTCTCTCTCTCTCTTTCTGTCTCTTCTTTCATGACTCTCCCGAGAACGAACTAGTCGCCTCTACGACAAACGCGAATCGCAAGTGGTATCCGAGCACGGAAAAACACACACTATTTATTCAAATTCTCCTCCGATGTTCCGCCGAACGTGACGCGTTATTTATTACCGTTCTTGTGCTTTAATTCACGGAACACGTGTGAAAACAAGTATATACATACATATATTCTTGAGAAGAGGAAAGAAGAAGGAGAGTTTTGCCGATCCGAAAGAAGGAAGAGAGCTTCCGTTCCCGGAAAAATGAAGAAGAATGTGCTGTAGTACATGAAGAGAGAGAGACGATCGATCGAACGAACGAACGCGGCTTTTTTGCGATCGTCGTGATTGCGGTTTCTCTGGTTTGTCTACTCTTGGTCTAAAAGACCGTCGCAAAACGTGCGTGTACGTGCCAACACGCACGTTTTTTTTTTTTTTTTTTACAAGCTAAGAAAAGTCATTGTCGTCTCGTCGTCGCGCGAGGTGAGTGATTATTATAGCCCCGTCTCTCGGTCTCGTTGTGAAGAAAAAGTGCTAAGTGCCTCCTCCGCGTTCTGCTCGTCGGGATTCAACGATCTCGAGAGAGACTTCTCCGAGAGTGAGCAACGCGCACGATACGCTCGATAATAACGTCGTGTCTTCTCGACGTGGTGAGAAAGAACAGAGGAAGAGGATCAAGAAAAAAAAAACGCGTACTCCTTCGTCGCGAGAAAAATTCTCTCCGCCGATCGTCATGGATCTTCTGTGCTGCGAGACCGCGGAAGGCGAGTGTCAGACTTACACCGATCCGGCGATTCTCGACGACGACCGGGTGCTGCAGAACCTTCTGCAGACCGAGGAACGCTACGCGCCCAGCACCTCCTACTTCGAATGCGTGCAGAGGGACATCTCGCCGTTCATGCGCAAGATCGTCGCCGAATGGATGTTAGAGGTAAGCGGTCGTTTCCGGTCCACGTGTCTCTCGGCGTCTCGGTTTTAAATATATATATATATATGTATATATATGTATATACATGTGTGTATATGCACACTCATACATCACCGATGTTTTCGATACGAATAGTACGGTGTTTAGAAAAAAAAGAAGAGAGAGACGGGAATAGAAAGAGAGAGACTTCTCTCTTTTCCGGTCTTGCTCGCCTTTCTCACGCCGGTTTTCATTGGAGTAAGCATTCCGACGTAGTGTAGAGTTCGCTGATATCAATCTTTTGCGAGATGGCTGTTGTCGAACAGCGGCGGAGTCGGCGGGGAGAACTTGTTGCATTCCTTTGTCACGAGAACGCATTTGCGCGACGAAGACCCAAATATACAATATACATATATGATATGTATATATATATATATACATATATATATACATACATATACATATATATATATATGTATCTTCTCGTGTAAACTTCTGTTGACGCATGCGAGATAAAATATAAGCTGGCGTCTTCGTATTACGCATTCACGTCTCTCTCTCTCGCGCGCGCGCACGCGATTGATAAATTATTAAAATACTCTGTCAAATTCGTTCTTTGGAATTTAATTTGTTAACAATA
>QVNZ01009137.1:0-14789 GCA_014825645.1 Pseudomyrmex dendroicus
CAATCGCAACGTGGGCAATAGTGACTGTGGGCAATCGCAACGTGGGCAAAAGCAACGTGGGCAATCGCAACGTGGGCAATCGCAACGTGGGTAATAGTAGCTGTGGGCAAAAGCAACGTGGGCAAAAGACTCCCACTCGCTTGCCCGATTGGGGAGCCGCCACACGTGTGCGCTCGTGGAAAAGTGCAGACATATTATGTTCCGTCTTCTTTCCACTAAGCCGGGCTAACACATGCCACGGTGCGCGCTTGTTGCGTATTTCGGGAGCGTCCCGTTTGCCCACGTCACTATTGCCCACGTTGCAATTGCCCACGTTGCGATTGCCCACGTTGCGATTGCCCACGAGTTGCTTTTATCCACGTCCCGATTGCCAACGTCCCGATTGTTAACGTCCCGATTGCCGACGTTGCGATTGCCCACGTTGCGATTGCTCACAAGTTGCTTTTGCCCACGTTCCGATTGCCCACGAGTTGCTTTTGCCCACTTTCCGATTGCCCACGAGTTGCTTTTGCCCACGTCCCAATTGCCCACGTCCCGATTGCTCACGTCCAGATTGTTCACGTCCCGATTGCCCACGTTGCGATTGCCAAGTTGCTTTTGTCCACGTTGCGATTGCCCACGTTGCGATTGCCCACGAGTTGATAGTGGCCACATTTATATTGCCCACGTTGATGGTGGCCACGTTGACATTGCCCACAGTCATTATTGCCCACGTTGAGAATGCGCACAAGTACTACAATATTAATAGAAATGAGTCAAAATGTTGCGAAAAAAAGAGTTTAGGTTAGGGGTGCAGGAGGGGCGCAGCCTACACGTGTACGACACAAAAATACAACAATTGTGGGCAATTGCAACGTGGGCAATCGGGACGTGGACAATCGGAACGTGAGCAATCGGGACATGGGCAAAAGCAACTCGTGGGCAATCGCAACGTGAACAATCGCAACGTGGGCAATCGGGACGTGGGCAAAAGCAACTCGTGGGCAATCGGGACGTGAGCAATCGCAACGTGGGCAATAGTGACTGTGGGCAATCGGGACGTGGGCAAAAGACTCCCACTCTCCCCCACTATCTACCGCATGAGCGTCACTCGCTCTTATTATTTGAACTGCCGACGGTGTTCAGATAATAGGAGTAGATTTTCGAAATATGTAAATTCAATTAGTTTTATTTTATAACAATTTTTTTTATGATAGTTTTATTTTAAAATAGTTTTAGTTATTATATTATATTTATTATATTTTATTATAGTACATACAATGCACATGAATAAAAAAATGTACGTACGTATGAAAGAGACATATAAGTTTTGAAAAACAATATAATTGTAATTATGAGAGAAATTAATTATGTTCAGTTGAAGAGTTTAAAAATGCGAGGTTTTGTAATTTTTGTTAACATTTTAAATCGTTCATATTTAATTCTGATTGTATTTTAAACCATTTAATAGCTGTATTTAATGCAAAATGTGCTTCAATATGTTTGGGAATTAAAATGTTATCACAATCGGTTTTTTTCATTCTTTTCAGTTTTTTCCTCGTGATGTATTTCTTCATTCTCTTTAGTTGCTTCATCGTGATGTACTTCCTCATTCTCTTCATTTTCTTCTTTATGATGTACTTCTTTATTCTCTTCATTTTCTTCTTTATGATGTATTTTTTCTCTGGATTTGTTTTGTGTCACTTTTGATATAATTTCTTTGTCATTTAAAATTTTAAAACCTTGTTCGTCCTCATTGCTTCTTAGCCATTCAATTGTGTTTTTAATGTCACTATTATAACATGAAAGTGATAGTGCTATTTCATGGAGTTCTGTAATTTCACTATTGTAATTTGTAGCTTCTTCGTTTAAGATATTTATTGGTTCCACGTTACACATGATTTTTCTCCAAGCTCTGTACAGATTACTTTCAGTGATGCATTTCCATGCTTGATTTATAAGGTAGCAACAATCTTTTAATGTAAAATCTTTTAAGAATGAAAGTACACTTTGTTCGTTTATATCTTCAAGTAACATACGTTTAAGTAAGTTTTCCCTGTACAGTCGTTTAACTTTCTCAATGACACCCTCCATTGGTTGTAAAAGAGAAGTTACGTTCGGCGGCAACATTATAACTTCGCAATTTTTGTTTGATAAATTTGCTAAGATTTTCTATGTATGCGATGGTGCGTTATCCAGCAAAAGTAAAACTTTTCCGGTTTTTCCTATTTTTTTCTGATAGTTTTGCACACTTGGAAGAAAATCGTACAAATACCATTCTTTGAAGACATTTGCATCCATCCATCCGTTTTTTTGTGCTCGATAACTTACAGGCAACTTAGTGACATGTTTAAAGCATCGAGGATTTTTATAGTTTCCAATCATAGTTAACGGAACTTTATGCAATTTCGTTGCATTTGAACAAATCATAAGAGTAACTCTCTGTTTGTTAACTTTATATCCAGGAGCAGATTTTTCAGTACTCAAAGCTAATGTTTTTTTAGGGAAAGATTTCCAATACAAGCCAGTTTTGTCAGCGTTATATGTAAAATCTTTGGTATAATTTTCTTCTTTAATGATATCTTTGAGCGTCTTTGTAAATTCTTTAGCGGCTTCTGAATCTGCTGAGAGTCTTTCGCCTTGAATATTTAATAAATTCCATACCGTTTTTTAAAATTTCGTAACCAACCATCACTAGCTTGGAAGTTGTGGTGTACATTCATCTTGCATCTAATTGCAAGGCTTTTTCGCAAATAGGTCCACTGAGAGGAGTGTCGAGAGCACGTTGTTGTGAAAACCACAAATACACTGCAGATTCTAAAATACTGTTTTTCGCAGTTGACATAGTCTTCTTGCTTTCATTTTGCCCGTTAATCGCTAATTTCTCTTGATATTGTATTATATCACACTCGCTCTTCTTTATATTACTTATCGTCGACTTTGCCACTTTATATTCCTTTGATAAAGAAGTAGCACTCTCACCAGTTTTCAATCTTTTTAATATATTTTTTATCGTGAAGATTAAGTACAGTCCGTTTTTTACAGTTTGAATCCATGTTTGTCATGAGATACGTCGTAATTTTGAGTAGAAGATACGTGTTAAATATAAACATTAACGTGTTTCGCACAACACGTTAATATTTATATTTGACATTGCGCGACGCTCGACGATCAACAACTAAGCGTCGCAGGTCGCCCCACTTCTGAACTCTAGCTGAACTCCTATTATCTGAACTACCAGCAGTTGTTCAGATAATAAGAGTTCAGCTAGAGTTTAGTTAATCAGATATTGTACAAAAATCCGTTCATATAATTAGAGTACATATAAACGGAGTTTCACTGTATAAAGAATCATGACGAATCTGCTCAAGATCTGTCGTTGTTAAAAATGATTATTTCGACAGACTTGAAAAAAACATAAATTAGTCTGATAGGCTCCTAATATATTATATATATATATCACATATATATCAGAGAGAGAAAGAGAGAGAGAGAGAGAGAGAGAGAGAGAGAGAGAGAGAGAGACAGAAAGAGGAATGAATTGAATCGAATTATGCTTTATTTATAAAGCGCTCTGGACAGCTTCCCCTCAAGCGCATGACGGAAAGAGAGAGAAGAGAGAGAGAGAGAGAGAGAGAGAGAGAGAGAGAGAGAATAGAGATGTACTTGTAAATCTATGTCTCTCGTTTATTTTGTCTGTTCTTTGTTTAGAAACGGACTAATCGCTATGTCTCTCGTTTATCCGAGTTTTTCTTGTAGATTTCGACGGTCGAGTACTGTACAGCGTCTCGTAAGTACTTCAATAATATGTAAAACTTTCTGTGTAATATAAAATGTTTGATGACATTCAGTTCATAATTGTTTTTTGTAGTAATATATGCAAATTGAATAAAAACTTATTATAATTTCTATGTACACATATGAGAGCATAATTAATGTACGGTATTCTGTATAGTACTGCAATCACAGTACGTTACTCTTCATAAAACATAAATACACAAATTAAACGAATTTTCTCCCACTTTCTATTTTTTTATTTATAAAATATACTTGCTTTTTTATACTTGTTTCACGATATTCCGTTATGTGTTAGTCAAAAAGAAAGTGACTTTTCATAAATAAAGAAACAGGAAGTGTTAAACAAATCTATTTTATTATGTATATTCATTTTTTTATAAACAATAACGTATTGTTTTGCTGCAGTACTATACAGAACACTCTACATGTATTATACGTACATTTGTGTACATATACGTTATAATAATGTTTTATTTAAATTGCATATATTACGTTCAAAACAAATCTATGAGATTAAATGTCATCAAACATTTTGCATTAATCAGAAAGCTTTACATATACTGAAGTGGTAGAAAGCGGTAAGCGTCTTGCATGTAAGATCGAGCCGGTCACCGAAAGCACCGATATAGTGGAGATACGCACATAAGCGAGAATCGCCTTCCATGTGCGTAATTTCACACTGTTTAGTACCATTGAATGTAAAAAAAGTTGAAGAGAGAACGAACTCTAAAGCAGTCATAAAAGGTTCAAGCGAGATCACTGTATTATCTTTTATCAGATCCCATTTCCTTCTCATTCCATCCAAAGCCAAATCCAATGGAATGTTTGTAAAGACCGAGATCACGTCCAAGGACAACAATACATCTTGATCACTTAGTCTCAAGTCAGTAGGCTTCCATATAGTTCAAAACTTTTTTTCACAAAGCTGGATGGTCTAGATAAGCTACGAAGTAAAATTTTGTGAGAACATAGCAAATTTATATGTCATTGACCTTTCGGTTGTTGTTTGCTTGCCTTCATACTCGTTATCAGCTCATGTATTGATTTGCCTGCCTAGGTGCGTACATATTAACTTTAAACATTGTTACAGACAAGTCTTACTATTTTATGCGAATTTATTTTTATTCTATTCATGTAACTTTTTTCATATTTCTATATTTTTGTAACAGTGCTGAGGATGATCTACATTAAAATGATCGAAACGTCTACTTAATTGCATTAGCTGTTGTTTTATTTGACGTTGTTTTATTTCACCTTCACCCAGGACTTTAGGCTCTCTGGTTTTTTGCGTTTTATTTAATTTCTTTCGAGCCGTATTTATTATTATTATTTACTAATAATATTATTAATAAGATGCATTATATATGTTTTTTAATTTACAAAGATGTTTTTCGGGTTTGAACCGCGTTAGTGTCATTTTTATACCGACGTTTCGTGAACATTTCAGCTCACTTCATCAGCATCAAATATCAGATGTTTTTTAATTGTTAATATGAGTTACTTGTGATAATTTAAGTCTCTAGAATATTGAAAAAAATAGAACATATACAAAGAACACATTATTCAGTTTTATATAATTTTGGCTTGTAAATTACGAACAAAATCAACATTTTACATACTTTTAAAATATATTATACAAAATAATAAATTAATACATTAAATTATCCATATATTAAATTAATTATATTCATATACTAAATTAAGCATTTTGATAGTATGCATTTATAGTGTAGATATAAGTCGTTTTTGTAGTTTACCAAATAAAAATATGTAAAAAAAACAAACATTTATAATATTCTTTATCTATATATTCAATGTTTTTCAATATTCTAAAAACTTTTAAATTATCACAGTTAACTCATATTATATTATGTACATTTTTCGAGATTGTAAATCATGGGTGTCCAACCTGCGGCCCACGACAGTCAATAATGCGGCCCCATAATATCATAAACATTTATCATTATTATGTGACTTCAACAATATTGTTCATGATTCAATTACGCGACGCTCGAGCGCGAACTGCGTTCAATTGTTGCGAAGGCTTATCTAATTTTAAAATAAAAACTATAATTATAATGAACAATATAAGTTTATAATAAAAAATATAATTTTTATAATAAAAAATATAAATTTTCAATAAAAATGTTAGAATAAAAAATAAAGTTTTGTTATACTTATATATATTAACTATATTATATGTATATATATGTATATATATATATATTTATATTGCATATGCGGCCTAGGAAAGCCAAAAGGTTGAACATCTTTCGTGTAAATCTTGAAAAAGCATTTCACGTTGTCATGCAGAATGGGAGTTTTTGCCCACGTCCCGAATGCCCACAGTCACTACTGCCCACGTTGCGATTGCCCATGTCCCGATTGCCCACGTTCCAATTGCCCACGAGTTGCTTTTGCCCACGTCCCGATTGCTCACGAGTTGCTTTTGCCCACGTCCCGATTGCCCCCGTCCCGATTGCCGACGTTCCGATTGCCCACGTTGCGATTGCCGACGGTGCGATTACCGACGTTGCGATTGCCCACGTTGCAATTGGTGTTTTTTTGTTTGTGTCGTAAACGTGTAGACAGCGAGGGCTGCGTCCCACTCTGCACCCCGCCCTAAACCCTAACCTAACCCTAACCTAAACTCTTCTTTTTGCACTTTTCCTCACAACATTTTGACTCATTTCTATTAATATTGTAGTACCTGCGCATTCTCAACGTAGGCAATAATGACTATGGGCAATATCAACTCGTGGGCAATCGGGACGTGGGCAAAAGCAACGTGGGCAATCGCAACGTGGGCAATCGGGACGTGGGCAATCGGGACGTGAGCAATCGGAACGTGGGCAATTGAGACGTAGGCAAAAGCAACTCGTGGGCAATCGCAACGTGGGCAAAAGCAGCTCGTGAGCTATCGCAACGTGGGCAATCGGGACGTGGGCAATCGGGACGTGGGCAAAAGCAACTCGTGGGCAATCGCAACGTGGGCAAAAGCAACTTGTGGACAATCGCAACGTGGGCAATCGGGACATGGGCAAAAGCAACTCGTGGGCAATCGCAACGTGGGCAATAGTGACTGTGGGCAATCGGGACGTGGGCAAACGGGACGTCACTTGTAAATGTTTCAAAATACTTTTTCCACCAGCATACGTTTAGAAAAATGCTTCAGAGCAAAAGATAAGATAAAGCAACTTTATGTTACAAAAAACGTCTCTGGCACAATTTAGAACATAGCCAGCACGCGATAATTGTAAATACTTCCTATTTATAATTACACTTGCATACGTTTATATAAATATCTCAGAGAGAAAAGAGAAAGAAGCTTTATAACAAAGTAACAAAAGACGTTTCTGGCAATTTAGAACACAGTTAGCATGTTTCTTATCAAACCTTTATATTTTTTTATTACTATCCGCGCTTTCAAAAGCACTTCTGAGAGACAAGACAAAGCAAGTTTACGTTAAAAAAGATGCCTCTGACATTATTAATTTAAAATATAGCTAGCACACACCAATCAAAAATGCTTTGTAATAATTAATATTCCAGCATAGGTGTATACAACAAAAGCCTCTAGGAGAAAAAACAAAGCAACTGTACTGTCAGAAAGATGCATCTGACATTATTTTATATTACAATTATTTAGAACAAAGCCAGCATGCATTGGAAGTTCATAATAAGTTTTACATCAGCACATGTTTTCAACAACGCCTCTGGGAGGAAAGACGAAGCAATTTTATGTCAAAAAAGATGCCTCTGACATTATAAATTTAAAACATAGCTAGCACATATCAATCAAAAATGCTTTGAAATAATTAATATTCCAGCACACGTTTACATAAAAAAAACGGCATTAGAAAAAAAACAAAGCAACTTTACTGTCAAAAAAAGATGCATCTGACATTATTTTATATTACAATTATTTAGAACAAAGCCAGCATGCATTGGATTTTCAACGCCTCTGGGAGGAAAGACGAAGCAATTTTACAGTCAAAAAGGTCTAACAATATTTTATATTACTATTATTTAGAAACTAGCCAGCGTTGGCAGTTTATAAGAAGTTTTACTCCAGCACACATTATCAAAAACGCTTCTGGGAGGAAAGACTAAGCAACTTTAGAGTCAAAAAGATGCATCTGACATTGATTTAATATTATTTAGAAAATAGCCAGCATGAGTTGGCAGTGTTTTTTATACTCACGATAGTAGAGATATTCTAAACGTTTGAAGAAGTACATAACACACAATAATCACAATATAACACTACTGAATACAACACCATATATAAAAACAACATCTAAACTACGTGCACATAGTTTCATTTTTTATGTACACGTTTAGTGGTATTTTTACATGTTATGTTAGAAATTTTTGGAGTTATAATCACTTTTACTTATATTGTACTGGCATTTACAGTTTAACAGTTATGCATAAAAACCGAGTATCCGAGATAGACGTAACATTCAAAAATGTTATGAGACTATTAGAGTAAGATTTAGAAGCCTACACAAACTACGTCTAATACATTTTGTGTTTGCTTAGAAAGTCACAGACAGTAGCAATTTTTTTTATTGACATGTTGCAGCGCCATCTGTTTCGATATCCGTGAACTGTATACTAATCATTTTTATATTCTTAACACTGAAATGCTAGCATACATGTATACAAAACGTATTATAAACTGTTTGTGTATTGTAGGCATCCAAATCAGAGTCTAATAGTCTCATTACATTCTTGAATGTTATGTTTATTTTGGACACTTTTTGGTTTTTATGCATAACTCTTGAACTTCAAATACCAGTACATTAAAAGTAGAGGTGATTGTAACATCAAAACTTTTTGTTACATTTTTGATATATTGAAATGTGTTCGAAATTAATTTCATTATTTTCTTTTAATCTGTAGAGCCGTTTTCCTATCCAAGCAATAATTATGAAAAACACTTTGTAATACGAATTACTCGTTCAATCGGTAACAGGACGGTCCAGGACCCTCTTAAGGCTCACAATCGAGCTAACCTAACAAAAGTATGCAGATACCAAAACATGGTAGTTAACAGGCTTTCATGGATCCGAACGTTGATATTGATTTTAGTGAGATATCACAAGAAAAAATCAATGATAAGGTTTTAATTTCTCTTGTAAGAGAGAATTCAGTGCTATACGATAAAACGTTAAAAGATTTCAAGAATAAAGAACTAAAGTTTGAAATGTGGAAAAGTATTGGAGAGATTTTTAACTGTACAGGTTAAGTATTAGTTAAGTACTGCTTGAATTTTGAAAATTAGTTATTTATAAGTAGTTACAAAATATGTAATTAATATAATTTTGTTAATACCTATTAACAAAATATTTGAATTTCGATGACAATAGGTGAGCAAGCAGAAAATCGTTGGATTAGTTCGCAATATATTTACTAAGAAATTGCGGGAAATGAAAGCAAGTCAACTTAGTGGGTAAGCCAGCCTCAGACTGCAAAATGTCGAAAATGTGGGTCTACTTCAAGCAAATTTCTTTTCTGGCACCACACATCACACATTGAATGCAAATATATAGTTATTTATGAAAAATATCGTATTAATATAATACAGTCTCAACATTTCTATTTGTACAGGTCACGCAGCTTTGTGGCAACATCTCAGCAAGAAAAAAGTATGGCATCACAAGGTATTACGAGGTCTTCAATAGAGACCACTGAAGACTCTACTGTGAAGACAATGTCAAGACCATTATCATTAAATAATGTATGGAGTTTTACAGATTTGCTGACGTGTTCAGATGATAACACTAGCAATTTTTTATATGATGAATCCTTATTAGCAGCTAGTATTGCATCACCAATTTCAGACCAGCAATCATTTGTTATTTTAAATGACTCTGAGAATAACGTATCTGATTGTGAATATGTGAATATGGAAAGCAAAAAAAGACAGCTACAGATATTGTTACTGAAACAAGCAACCTAATCCAAAAAAAGAAAGTCGTGCCAGCTGTAGATCGATTTGCAGTAAAGAAGCAGAAAACAACGGAAACAATAGAAAATATATTATGCCAAACTTCTCACGCTCTCAATATAATGGCAACAGCATATTTGAATCGTACTACTGTTGAGCAGCAGCATCCATATATCATAGTACGTAGTGCCTCGCGCCAAGTTCACGTGCAACAAAGTTGCGCTCGAACTGCGCGAGCACACTCCTCTCTTGTACGCGTTCCTCTTATACGCGAAATTCATGCAATTGAGAAGTGGAAAGATATTTTTAGGGCAATATTTAAGTAACAACTGAACCGATCACTTTCGTTTTAGTCTTAATAGATTCAGAAAATACATAAAAAAAAGTATCCTTGCGTTTTTTTGGTTTGTGGCTCTGAACGAAGATAATAAGAGATAAACGAAAATGTGTGAAATTTACATTCAAAAACGTCATCTCCGTTGTCCTATCAAATTGTGTGCATGTTCGTATAAGTTCTAACAGATAGCGTACATATACGAGCGCAGTGAAAAGAGATAATACCTACGTTACTCCAACGTCACTATATTATTAGCTTTAACATACTTGTTGAATACAGATTTAATGCAATTACGTCATTTTGTGTGGACTTTGTTGCAAACTATATCTTTACTTTTACTGCAAATATCCTTACTATATCCTTAATTTTTATTTTTATAATATTAGTATAAAATCATATTTATTTTTTTCGTAATATTTGTTACTCGTTGAGAAATTAATGAGAATTAGGCAAGTACGAGCAATATATTTTTAGTGTAAAGATAATTTTATTGTAAATTTGTATGTAAGAGTAATTTATATGTAAGTAACATACGTTTCACGAATTTGGATCTTCATCAGTGTTATAATCTACGCAAAATGAACGATAGGATAATTACAAGAGAGCACTAAAAAACATAAGTCGTAAATGTCTTATCAGAAGAGCCGGTGGTCAGGCCTGCGCATCATCAAAAGTAGTTAGATAATACACACTGCGAACTTCAAAGCATATGATGATATGCCGATTCCGACAAACAATTCTCCTATTTCTATGTTTATCTCAACACGCAACTGATTCAGTAATGTACGGTAAATTTGAAAGTATAGACGTAAGCACAAACCAAACAGATTATGTAAATTATGAATTGTCTTTTTTACCTTTATTTCAATTTGTAATTTTCTAAAAAAGAAAAATATGATTTTAGTTTTTCAGTATCTGACATTACATTAATAGGATAGATTATCCTGGAGTTTTATATGGATCATTTCCGAAATCGATCTTTTGTAATATGAGTTCTCAGTATGAAGGATTGTTGTGTTTTTCCAATTAAAATTATGACCTGTATCCAATCTGTGTTATGACTACAGAAATGTTGTCCACATTTTTATTAATTTGATTTCTGTGTTTAGAAATTCGAGTCGTTAATTGTCTTTTGGTTTGTCAAATATTTTTGATTTGCAGTAAATATTTTTTATTTTAAAAAAATTTTTCTTTTTCTTTTTTTTGGCTTTTCACTGAAAATAAAGTATTGCTAGGTCTACTTGTAAGTTTCACTACAAATCGTTTTGTTAATGTAACAAAAATTTAATAGGCTCAGAAAATTCTTTCTTTCAAAATTTTTTCCGTGACGAAACCTTATCAAAGTAGTTATGTACTTAGATTAGGATAATAATGTACAAAAGTAATGTACAAAAGTTACTTGGTGCTACTTTGTGATATCCGTTTTTTGTAAAACGGATTTTTAGAAAAAGAATGTTTTATAGTATATAAATTTTGTAAAACAGGTTTTATAGAGAAAGAAGTTTTTGGAATATAAATAAAATATTTAAAAAATGAAAATATAATTTAATTTAAATACAATACGTGTTGTGGGTGTATTTGACGCCTGTTCTTACTTTTTTTGAAAAGGTAAGTTTTCAGAATATCACATTTTATTTTACATGCCAAAAAAAATTTGTTAACACTTGGTAAAGGGAAATAATAAGCAATAAAGAATCTTTAGACCCATTATAAGAAATAAGTAAATTTGGTCAACCGAACCGTTTATGCAGGATGTTGTGCAGAAATAAGCGTGTATATATTGTGACAAAGCGACTGCAGGTGCACTCGTCCGCCTCCGTCACAAAGACTCGTCTCCGAGGTCTGAAAGCCGCACTCGGAAAACCGCCAATCCTCCAAGGCTAACACCATCGAAAATAAATTAAATACTGTAACGAAAAAGGGCGACCTCCAGGAGAGGACATCGGGGAAAAATAACCAGACAACAGCTATCATCGCGCGATAACAACAGCAACGGCCGGTCCTGCGTGACCGCCAAAATGGCCGTTGACAAAATTCGCTTATACGAACTCTTGCTAGCGGATAAAATCCGCCGCGCTGATAGGCCAGAAGAATTTCCTCCGCTGTCGCAATCTTTCCCCAAACGTCGTCTCGGAGGTATAAAACAGCCGCATCTCCGACGACAGGGGTTCTTGGTTCTTGGTTCTTGGTTCTTGGTTCTTGGTTCGTTCGGCTTCTTTTCGTTTTTCGGTGTCTGATCGCCAGTTTTTCTTTTATCCGTGCGAGCCGCAAGAGTGCGAATTAGCAAGCAAGAACGCGAGTGCGTATGTGCGTGCAGAAGTGAAGCCACCGAGAGGCCAGGGCAGAAGCGAGGAGGCACCGAGCGAGAAAAACGGAGAGTGAGAGATCAGGCGGTGGACGCGAGCCCAGAGTGCGACCAGGCAATTTAACCGCTTGAATTTTCTCAGTTATATCTCGCGATTACCACTCAGATATTTTGTATTTCGTTTCGATGGCATTGACCCGCTGCTAGTGTCGTGTGAGACCCGGATAGTCTCAGTTCGTTCCTGTTTGCGTAGGCAAAGGAAAAATTATTTCGGGGCGGCAGACAATTGCAATCGGGCGGCAAAATCCGGTGACATACGGTGCATCTCGTGAAGAGCGAGGAGAACCCGCTCCACTCTCTAGCACGGCAGTGTTCGACTTCAGGGACAGTCGGGCGATTCTCGGGAAATTTAGTAAAGTCCGCGAGTTATCGGCACATATCCGGGCTATCGGTAATCCGACGCGAAGACGCTGCGTGAGCGATCCGTTGCGAGCAACGTCTAAGCGAAAGGGTGCTATCGTATGAGTCGAGTTATCAGATCATTGCGCGAATCAGACGTTACAGCAAGAGCCACTTCATTAGAGAAAAGGAAGATATCGGTATTCACGCGTTGCGTCAACACACGTGAATAACAAATTTCGACAGCTGTTGTCGAAACAGTTGATCGAGCAGTCGTTGACCCGGCATACCGAACCGAGCCGGTCTTGCGTGCAGGTTGTTTTCGCGGCGCGAGCCTGAA
Source organism: Pseudomyrmex dendroicus (assembly GCA_014825645.1). Taxonomy (NCBI): domain Eukaryota; kingdom Metazoa; phylum Arthropoda; class Insecta; order Hymenoptera; family Formicidae; genus Pseudomyrmex; species Pseudomyrmex dendroicus. Next base: position 13,115 of record QVNZ01009137.1, read on the forward strand.
AAGAAGTCTATTTGAAAAAAGCGCGGCGAAGAATTTCTATTCTTCTCGCGCCGGCCGAAAATCGAAAACAGGCTATTTATAACTGAGTTCCGCATTCTGATTCCCGCGCGGAAACACCTGTCTCCTCGGTGCATCTATTCCGAGACTCTCATTATAATTATCATTTTTTTGTTATCACCATCATTTCAAGTATATATTATTATTTTATCCGATTAATTCTCAAGTTGATTTTATTTATACGCGATCTATCTCATTTCCACCTCAACCCTGCTTCTCTCCATTCGGTCCAGAGCTAGTCGGCCCGAATTTATCATAAGTTGTCTCAAAAATTTGATACGCACTCCGCGTGTCTGGCGCCCACACACAAATCTAATTATCTCGACGATCTTATCAATTCGGAAGGGCTTCCGAGTGTCGTACTCCGTGATCGGAGTCACGACGGAGACGAGAGAATCTCCTTTTCCTCTGCGACGAAATCGTACCTTAGTTAAAAATACGTCGCAATATATATATGAATACATACAGGGTTATCGAAAAGTATCGGACCCCCCTAATATTTTCAGTTAGAATGCATTTTGGAGAAAATATCCAATAGCAAAGTTGTATGGTTTCAAGCGACTTGACCATGTCTTTTAAGGTCATTTCAAGGTCAACCTTATTTTTTTTTAATGGAACCCCCATACATTTTATTGCATATTTTTATAGCTTATCTCGAGAACTTTCCAAAATATTATAATAAAACATTTTTTCATTAAGTACTTTTTGAGTTATAAAGGTTTGAAATTAACAATTTGTTAAGTGGCGTGTGATTCCGGCTAGTTAAGGCAAGAGTGGCGTGTGATTCCGGCCAGTTAAGACAAGAGTGGCGTGTGGGTCCGGCCAGCTAATGCAAGAGTGGCATGTGATTCCGGCCAGTTAAGACAAGAGTGGCATGTGGGTCCGGCCAGTTAAGACAAGAGTGGCATGTGGGTCCGGCCAGTTAAGGCGAATTTCATTCCAATTGGTCAGCTTGGGCAAAATATTCAATTGTATCAAACAATTCACAATAAATGTTCAAATTGTTGCCCTTCAACAGCCTGGCAATGTGCCAATCTGTTAGAAACCGCATTCCGGTACGTTTTCGGCGGTATTAGTTCTATCTCTCGAGTTATTCTTCCTCTTAAATCATCTAAATCTTGAGGCTTGGTGGCATAAACTTTACTTTTCAAGTAATCCCACAAAAAAAAGTCAAGTGGGGTCACGTCCGGAGACCGAGGTGGCCACTCAATATGACCTCTTCGCCCTATCCACTTGTCCTGAAAGACCTCATTCAAATATTGACAATGACACCATAATGAGGTGGAGCTCCATCCTGTTGGAAATAAATTTCATCCATATTTCCACCAGCTATGTCTCGAATAGCTGGAACTATGTCTCGAATAGCTGGAACAATTTATTCGCTAAGCATGACTGTGCTGTCAAATTGCTTTCAATGAAGAAAGGGCCAACTGGTCTACCATTAAGAATATCAGCCCATACGTTAACTTTTTGTGGATATTGGGTATGATTGTCTCTTTTCCAATAAGGATTAACGTCACTCCAATTATTACCTACAATTGTGTCTATTTACATTTCCAGTCAGTTCAAATGTTGCCTCATCAGAGAAAACAATATTATTAAGTAATAGAGGATCGTC
>QVNZ01009148.1:0-13062 GCA_014825645.1 Pseudomyrmex dendroicus
AAAAAAAAAAAAAAAAAAAAAAAAAACAATATGGTAATCAGTGTCATTGAGATGGATCGAAGAAAATATCAATCAATATTATTCGATAGTCAAAGTGTACAAAGCGTCAATTGATGTCTTATGTTTGCAAAGGTAATGAAACAATTTAACATATTTAAATTAATCTTTTAAGCCTTACGCGCCATTATAGCGGTTTCCCATTAAATGACGGTTTAGAACGAATAGTTGATGGCTGTTTTCTTTGTGTCACATTAAGAGCTGTATAATAACGTTATTATAATATATTAATAGTTTTACATTTTTTATTAATATTGTTAATTTGCATTTTTGCGACAAAATTGTTCAGCAGTACAACTTCACGGCTAATTTAGCCGTAACGAACAGACTAAAAAGATAATATAAAGTATCAGGTTGCTCTTTAAACCCTGATGAAGTGAGCTGAAATGTTCACGAAACGTCGGTATACAAATGACACTAACGCGGTTTCTAAAAAACAACTCGAGTTGAATTACCATATTAAAGAATAGAAGCCGAGCGCTACTTGATGTGTGTATATAAATTTATTAATGTTTACCACTCTCAATATTATTATGATAATATGTCGTATGTTGATCTTCACTTTGAATCAGTGTTTGACGTCATAACATGACGACATTCGAAGCTACTTTTTCTCGCGTTACCTGGTCCGCTTGTCTCATTTGTCGCTGGTCTCTTATCTTATCAAGTAATGTCGTTACATCCGGTAAGTGCTTTTTCTCTTTTTATTTTTCTCTTCGGATCTAAATAAGTTTTGATTTTTACTATTTCATTTACTCTTCGTATGTTTATTGTTTTCTTTATATAAACAAACAGTGATTTGCGTATTTGTGTTATAAAAATGATGATCATTTGAATTTATATTAGCAACAGCTCTGTTTTTACCACACTTTTGTGTAATTTTTCATGATGGGGCTTTAATATTTGTGTATGTATATAAACTTTGTTTTTCTTTTTATAAAACTCAGTTGTGTGAAAATCGACAGACATTCACCGAATAATGGATATCCTAATCGTCGTTGTAGCCGCACTTCTCGCGGTTTATTATTTCTTTATATTCCTTACGTCAACCTTCGACTTTTGGAAATCACGAAAAGTCCGCGGTCCACAACCGATACCGATATTCGGCACCATGAAAGACGTTCTTCTTCTGAAAACGAGTATGCGTGAATATATGACAAAACTATATCGCACCTACAAAGACGACCAGTTCATTGGAATATACGCCAGAAGAACACCTATACTCATCGTAAAAGACCCAAATTTGTTTAAAGACATTCTTATCAAGGATTTCCCTACGTTCGCCGACAGAGGAGTTAACTTCGACGAAAAAGTGAGGATGTTATAAATTTCAATCTAAAGTCACAAGAGAGTAAAAATACTGTTTGCCAAGAATCTTCATACAATTTCTTTATCCTAGGCACAACCGCTGTCAGCACATATTTTTCATTTGGAGTCAAAAAGATGGCGACCGTTACGGACTAAGTTAACGCCTGTTTTCACGTCTAGCAAACTAAAGCAGATGTTCTCCATTATGTCAGAATGCGCCGATCATCTCGAAAAATATACCGAAAAACTAGCGAGTAAAAACAAACCTGTGGAGTGCCACGAGCTCTCGGCTAAGTACACGACCGACGTTATTGGTAGTTGCGCCTTCGGCATCGAGATGAATTCACTGACAGACGAGAATGCTGAATTCCGCAAGATGGGAAAATTGATATTTGCTCCAACTTGGACGCACGTATTAAAAATCAAACTGAAACAATTTGTTCCAAACATTTTTTCCTTTCTTAGTTTCATCGGCATTATACCGACACCAAAACACATCAAATTCTTTATGCGCGTTATTCACGAGAACATAGATTACAGAGAGAAGAATAACATTGTTCGACACGACTTCGTCGATATGCTGCGCAACTTGAAAAAGGAGGGCAAAGTGGGCAATATCAGTGAGTATATTTCGTTTTATAACCACGTGCTTTGCGTGAGTGTTCTTTAACCTTTTTCTAGAGAAAATTCCGTGAACCTTTCCTTTTATATAAAAAAATGTTACCAATTAAAATATACAAAAGAAAATATAATTTAAATTTTGTTTTTTAATTTTTTATAAAGACCACAGTTATCAATAGTTTTAATTTATGTAAATAAAAAATATTTATTTAATCATTAATAAATTTAAATTACACGCAATTTTCTTATGTTATATAATATATTATTATGTTTTCAGAATTGACCGATAACTTGATAGCCGCTCAAACATTTCTATTTTTCATTGCGGGCTTCGAAACATCATCAGCTGCGATAAGCGGTGCTTTGTACGAATTAGCATTACATCCGAAAGTACAAGATCAGCTACGTCAGGAAATTAATGAAATGTATGGAAAACACGGTAGCAATTTGACATACGAAAATATAAAAGAAATGTCTTATTTAGATAAGGTTTTCAAAGGTACGTCGTTTAAAAATTAAAAAAAAGTCATAATATCGATTAAATTATAGATTATAAATCAGGAATGATATCGTATTAGAGAGTGAAAACTAAAAACTTACACTACTTAGTTTTTAATTTATTCAAAGGACAATTTTTTCTTTTGTCTACAGAATCTTTACGAAAATATCCGGCCGGAACAGTTCTCATGAGAAAAACAACATCCAGTTATACTTTTAATGATACGAATGTCACTATACCTAAAAACCAAAGAATACTGATTCCGGTTGCTGCTCTACATTACGATCCAGATATTTATCCGGAACCGGACGTTTTCGATCCGGAAAGATTTAGCGACGAAGCTGTAAGAGCCAGACATCCGATGTGTTTTTTACCTTTTGGGGAAGGTCCAAGAAATTGCATAGGTATGTTAATAAAAACAAATCTTTTAAATATGTCATTTCTGCTTCTAGTCGAGAATTCTTTGTGATGAAACAGCTTGATAGTTTCTTCATTATAATTATCGATATTGTATTTTTAGGTCTCCGTTTTGCAGTTTACCAAGTTAAAATTGCACTTATAAAGCTGCTGCGAAATTATAAATTTGAGACTTGCGAGAAAACACAAATACCTTATCGCATAGATCCCAAGGTGGCAATACTGACTCCATTAAATGGAATATATTTAAAAGTAACTGCAATCAGCAAAGCCTAATGGTCTTGTAATTGTAAAGTACATATATGTTAGACAAAAATTCTCTATTTCAAATAAATATATTTTATGTATAATAAAGATATTTAAATTTAAAACATGTATAGAAATATATATGAAACATATATGTGAAAAAAGAACTTTTGAAGCTTTAAGATAAAAATTGTTTGAGAATAGAACGAGGCTAATTGTACGTAAAAGCAAGTTAAAAAACAGAAACATTATTTCCAATAGGAGGAATATTCTTAACAATAATTAAAATTGACAAGACTTAATTTCGTAAGTTTGAAATACATGTATGTGAGACAAAACTTTTATTGTAAAAATATATCTCATATTCTGAATATACATGTGATAAACAGAAAGAAAGAACTCTAAGCTTTGATGTAAAGGTCAGCAAAGAATATGTAAAAAAAAAAAACAAAAGTTAATATATTATAATTTTTGTACCTTATTTTATATGTTATTTTGTGTATCTAATGCTAATAAAAGCAAACACGGTTTCGGCAGCTTTCTGTATTTTTTTTATGTGTTTTCTGACACGGTAGCTTTCGTCAGAAAAAAATGTTTATGTATCTTTTTGTCAATGTGTCAACATGTTTGACACTGAGACGTGATAAAAAGTTATTTTTAAACACGTTATTTTAATTAATTTTAAACACGTTTTAGTCGTGTAAAAACAACTATTTAAAAAAATAAGTTCTATGAATATCATTGTGCGATTATGCACATTCTCTAACCAATCTTGACGTTGGCAAAAAACTCTTCTGATATTTAAAACCGGTATTCATATAAGCGGATTTTGTATTTAAGATCGTCTTAATTTAATCTTCAGATATTCTGTAAGCCGATAAAAGTGAACAGCATCTTAGGATCTTAAATAGAAGATGCGACTATAAATACCGGTTTAAATACATCCATTCACCTTATGTAACAGAAACTATAATGTGTTGTATATGTTACTTACCGCGTGTGAATAAGATTCATAAGTTTTCAACAAATATCGCAAAGAAGTGCTGAAAAGAAATATCGATCAAAAGACGATCGATATGTATCGCGCACGAACTGCGTGCAAAAATAAAACGATTGAGATTCCGCACTTAAATTGGAAATAAAAGGCCTCGCGCTGTTTGCGGAGTCGCGCACTTTCACGACGGACAGAAACGACGGTCGACTGGTCTTATACGCCACAATAGAAGTCACACTTAAGGCCGTGCGAAAATTGTATGTACGCGCGGCAGTTTATTATATAAACACTCAATGTTCCCGCAAATATGTGTCTGGGCCAATCATCAGGCGTATCGTGTCAAGTGTCGCGATGCCTGACTATTTTTTATTGGCCGTAACTTTTACTTTTTAACAGCATGTGTAATAGAGAACTGGATTGATATCCACGTCGCGAATGATTAATGACATCACAGTTCATGTAACGTGAACTTTCTACTCGGAAGAGTTTTTTCTAATAATTAAAAAAAGACTTTATATAGTGGTAATAATTTAAAAACCGTTTTCCTTAAAAGAATAACAATTTTGAACCACTAAAGTGATGACTTGTTACAATAAGACAATAGAAAAAAGAAACTTAATAGGAAAACGACTCTTACCACAAAAAAGAAAGAAATATAAAAAATGTAAATGTAACGTATCATGATAAATTGTGAAATTTATTACTAATATTAATAAAAAAAAAACAATAAGAATTAATAGTGCAGTAATTGCCATAAACTTGTCTTGGGATGCTGACGCGTATAGAACACCATTAGCGCAGCTGATTGACGTCTCAGTGATATATTCGGCAGATATGACGGAAAATTTCCTGCAAATAAACTGATTGACATCTTTATGTAATTCTATTTAAGTTATAGATGTCGTCATCCGAATCACGTGAACGAGCAAGTGAGATGTCAGAGCGAAAGACTTAGGAGCGATGTGCTCGCGCACAATGCTCCTAAGAGCTTGGCGGCTCTTGTCCAAAAGTATTATCTATCCAAATTGTTATATTATCGGTCTTTTTAATCGACTGAAAAAAATTAAGAGAAAAAAAAGAAATATAAAAAATGTAAATGTAAACCATCATGATGAATTGTGTGATATCATGTGATGCAATATCTTCAAGATGTGATCACGGTATTAACATATGCACGCATGATTCCGCAATTGTCAGTGTAAACAAAATGAGATTAAACGTAGTAACATCTCTTGTTCTTCTTATCTAATTATAGCGCAATTTTATACATGTGCATCAATTTCTTTATATTGTAATACCTAATATGTAAAAAAAAACAGTAGCGATATTTCAAGACAAAAAAAGTCAAGTAAAGATTATAGTTATTTATTAAAAGATGATAAGCTTGATGTTCTAATTAGATACGAAAGATAAGAGATAATATTCTATATAGGATTTTACTGGCGCAATAGTAGGGATATTGTATTGGATTATTGCCAGCATACTGACCGCCAGTATCGATTCAATTCTAGCAGAATGCTGGGATGATAAATCTGACGCGTTGTCGATTAATATATCGATATTGGAATTTGATGTCGCGCCAGTACGTACTGATCCAGTATTCTGGCACAGCAGTAAAAATTTACTAAAAGTGTTACATATATTAAAACTTATTTTTTTACATAAGCAGATATTATCATTTTATTAATATATATCTGTATGTAAGTTCGGCTATGAAAAAATGTTTCTATATATTTTTTAGTTAGTATATATATTTTTCTCAGGATCGGAGATGAACCATGGTCTTCAGAATTGCCGATCAGAATCCGCTACTCTATATGTACTTGATAATATAATTTTTTTTGTAACTTGTATCTTACCTTTTACAGAGCAACTTTTCAAACAACTTTGATAGTGATTTACAACTTCAAATATGTGAATAAAGATAAAACCACGATGTTCCTCCGTTATTTTGGGTTGACATGAACTATTTATCTTTTGTTCATTTAATTAGAACATCAGATTTGTTATCCTTCGATAAATAACTATGTATAATTTTTTCATTTTGACTCATGATTCATTATATCTTAAAAAATATCCTAATATTTATTATTACGCTAAATTTATGTAATAACGCAAATTTTGTAATAACGCAAAAAACTATATAATATAACAGTTGAAAAGATAAAATATAAAATATAATTATTTTTATAATAATATAAAATATAAAATATAAAATTAATAAGCTATCCATATACCTCACCTTTTAATTTAAAACAATGACAATTGAAAGCGCGAAGGATAGCATCAAATCTTTACTGATTTTATCTAGTCATGCTTTGACTAAACAGTTTTCGATGATTCTTTAAGTGTTGTGTCAGACTATTTCTGATAAGTGGCAAAAACATTTACCTACTTAATTTTTGTAACGTTATCTGACGTTACTTGATTTACACTGATATCTAAGCTAAGTCATTGTGTATATACAAATATCGAATGTAAATGAAAGCTTGAAGATATCACATCAGATAGAACCACATATCAAGATATTTACGTATTTAAGGCAGTACATCTCAAAGTTTTCAGTCAGTGTTATTTCTTATATCAATAGAACGAAAAGCACATTTTATTCTATGTGAGTGAATATTGACATTCAGATATGCTGCATCTTTAACGCTATTTTGATTGTTATTTCTTATATAATCAGAGTAATGAGCATATAATAATAATAATAGTATTATCCAAAAATTAATATTCCAAAAAATACTGTGAATTGAAAAATAATAATATTATTCAATAAAACAATTTAATTAAGACTTTCTTTATTACTTGAATAATTTGACATCTGTGGCTGAAGATATTTTATCACAATATGTTTTTTCTTTTATTGAAGATCGCGAGATGCTCAAATCGATTGACAATAACCGAGCAATGGATCTCATAACGATACTGTGCGGCACTGCCGTCGTACTTCTCGCGATTTATTATTACTTTATATCAACCTTCGATTTTTGGGAATCACGCGGAGTGCGCGGTCCACGACCAGTACCAATCTTTGGTAACTTGAAGGATGTTCTTCTTGTGAAAAAGAGTATGACCGAATATATGTCAGAATTATATCACGCATACAAATACGAACCGTTAATTGGAATATTCTCTCAAAGAACGCCTCTACTTGTCGTAAAAGATCCAGATTTAATTAAGGATGTTCTCATCAAGGATTTCACTACGTTTGCCGACAGAGGAATTAATTTTGACGAAAAGGTGTGAAAGTTTACGGTTATATTTTACTATTTAAAGTAAAAAAGCAAATTATAGTATGTACTTTGTGCTGAGAATTTTCACGCAATCCTTTTATTATCCTACAGGCAAATCCGTTGTCATTACATCTTTTCAACTTAGAGCCAAAAAGATGGCGACCATTACGAACGAAAATGACACCTACTTTCACATCCGGTAAACTGAAAGAGATGTTTCACCTAATATCAGAATGCGCCGACCATCTCGAAAAATACACAGATACATTGGCGAGTGAAAACAAACCTGTAGAATGCCGCGAACTCACGGCTAAGTACACGACCGATGTTATCGGTAGCTGCGCCTTCGGCATTGAGATGAATTCACTGGCAAACGAGGATGCTGAATTCCGCAAAATGGGAAGATTGGTATTCGCTCCGACTTGGATGAATGTAATACGCTTCAGACTCAGAGACATGGTACCGAAGGTTTTTTCCTTTCTTACTCTCATCGGCATCTTGCCAAAAGTAAAATACATCAATTTCTTCACACGTGTTATTCGCGAGAATATGGATTACAGAGAAAAGAATAACATTGTTAGACACGACTTTGTTGATATGCTGCGAGAATTAAAAAAACAAGGCAACCTGAGCGATATCAGTAAGCATTTACATAGTTGTAATATATTTTGCATATGTGTATTGCAAACTTCTATGGGAGAACATTTTTGAAAATATTTTTTTCTTAATAAAACAATTTTATAAATTCAAACACGCATAAACATATAGCACCGTTACTTAATATAATGTTATAATATCTTATGATTTCAGAAATGACCGACAATTTATTAACCGCTCAAGCATTTGTATTTTTCGTGGCCGGTTTTGAAACATCATCGACTATCATGAGCCACGCTTTGTACGAATTAGCATTGTATCCGAAAGTACAAGATAAACTACGTGAGGAAATTAATGAGACATATACAAAATACGGAGACAATTTAACGTATGACAACGTGAAAGAAATGCGATATTTAGATAAAGTTGTCAAAGGTATGTCGTTTCAAATCGATAAGATAAAATTATTGAGTGATTAAATTATATAATGTAAATCAAGAATAACATTGTGTTATAATGCAAAGATAAATTTTCGTAACGCTAAGAATAACAATATGAATATTAAGAAAACTTTATTCTAAGAAAAACTCTATTTTATAAAACATTTTTCATTTATCTAAAAGTAAATGTGTTCTCTTCTGTGTATACAGAAACTTTACGGAAATATCCGCCGTTGACGACTCTCTTGAGAAAAACAACATCCAGTTATACTTTTAATGGCACAAATGTCAATATACCAGCAAAGCAAAGAATACTGATTCCAAACGGTGCTCTTCAGCGTGATCCAAATATTTATCCGAAACCGGACGTTTTCGATCCGGAGAGATTTAGCGACGAAGCTGTAAAAGCCAGACATCCGATGTTCTACTTACCCTTCGGAGACGGTCCAAGAAATTGCATCGGTATGGTAATTTGCGCAAAAGCGCAAATCTGTTAAACACGTCTATTCATTAAAAAATTTTTTTGTAATAGAGAAGATTAATAGTTTCTTCATTTCAGTCGATTTTCATTTTTACAGGTTCCCGCTTCGGTACTTATCAAGTGAAAATTGGACTTGTAAAGTTGTTGCAACATTACAAATTTGAGACTTGCAAAGAAACACAAATACCTTATCGTATAGATTCTAAAACAATTATTTTATCTCCCGTTGGTGGAATATTCTTGAAGATAACCAAAATCGATAAGGCTTAAGAGTCGATTGTTTTTGTAAAAATAACTAGGTTTGATGAAATTTAAAATATATTCTATTCTCTGAATATGTATGTGAAAAACAGGATAGGAAAAAATTCAGAGAAGTGGCAAACAAGGAAAGTATTTAGTATTACTTACTAAAGTAAGTAGTATGCTAAACAAGCAATTTAAGCGGTTACAAACCTGTTCTTGACGTGCGCAATATGCAGAGTTATGTACGAGCAAATAAAAAATTTTTTCCGTATCACACTTTTATGACATTCACTTGTTTACTGAAAATCTCTTGTGATTTCAATACAAAACTGTTATTATTTATTTGTTGCTGAGATGACGCGTGGAATACACACACAGATTTCTGTCTACATACTTGTTCTATAATGTCGCAATATTATGTACACATACGTAGGGATTTCGTAATGTAATATTAAATTCTAACCAACATTCGCACACATTACACACACACACATGCATACAATTAAAATTAGGTAATTTTTACGATTAATTTGCTGTTCTTTACGTCAAGAATTATGATTATAGAAGTGTGTGCCATCTTACAAGATCCAAAAAATCGACTTTATGTTGGAGTGTACTAATGTGACAACCTAGTGAGCTTTCTATGTACTTTATCAGAATATTCATTAACAATAAGAAATATTCATGTTTTATTATATATATATATATGTTATATATATATTTCTTCGGAATGACTAAATGAAATATATTAAGAAATAGCGAAATTATGGTGATTCATGGTATAATATAATGAAATCCAGAACACGGTATATTTTTTTGACATATAGGTATAATCTTGTGCGAAAGCTGAGTTGTGCTTCCGCGAGAAAAAACAAAGAAGCAGAATTTTACTCTCTCGAGCAAGTTTCACGTATGTTTTCGTCTAATTTCAGGAACAAATATAAAAGATAAAAAGCTAATACAAACGAATCTGAAGTACGGTGTATTCTACATTGATATGGTATTTGTTAACACAGATCATTCTTAATAATTAGATCTTATCGTTAGAAACTAATTTGCACATATTCGGACGAATCGTGCGCACATAGAATTTTTGACTACAGAAAATTCGATGTCACACCGAAACGGATAAAATTGTACACGGTATAATTTACGTTTGTACATCTTCATTAGCGTACATATCTACGATCCTGATTAGCGAGAGAATAAAAAAAAAAAACAAAAACAAAAACAAATAATCATACGGTTAAATCACATACACTGTGGATTACCATAACGCCACTATTTTTTACGTCTTTTATTCGTCTTATCTTAAAATGTGCACAAAATGCACAGTAACCATTTCTACCAACAATCTTTTCAATTTATAATCTTTTCTTCTAAAACACTCTTCTCCTTTTTTTTCAATAAAATTTGTACAAAAATTCATATATATTTAAACAGTCAGATTTTAACATATACTGCCCACACAGACATAACGTTCTTTAGACATCTAACGAACGTAACTCCATGTGACGTCTACGATTGGTGTAGAACGTCCCGTTTTGGGTTGGTTACCGTGCAATATGTAATCGTAATGATTATAATATAATGGCCAATAACTCTATATAGTTTATTCTAAACCACTGAGCGGGACTAGCGCCGCCTTCATCGAGGCTTATAAATCAAATTACCATCGCACCAACCGTAATAATTGAGCAAAAGACGATACACTTTAAGCGTTTATTATTGGAGTTCGAGTATTTAGAAATATTTTCATGTGCGAGAGAAAGCGGTTGCTTTGTAGCGCGAACGTATAATTTGTAAGAATAAGCAGTACGAGAGAACGAAAAAAAAAAAAAAAAATTGAGATTGTTTTTCCGTTCATCGTCATCTCAATGAGCGATTAACGCAAGCTTAAAATATTCTGTCACTTTGAACGAATGGTCATCATTCAGTTACATCTTTTTTGAGCTTTTTGAGTATTCTGGCCGGAGAAGGAAAATGGGATAAACGGATAAGATGGCACCCTGAGTCGAAGAAGCACGGTCTGCAGGAAAGAACTTTATATTATACATATATATATGTATATATATGTATTCGTTTAATTTTTCTTACGTTTCTTCTTACTACGCGTCGCGCACGAGTCACATCGGATCGACAAAACACAATACGCGGTGATGTCGAGATTTATAAAATAATATTTTTATCCTGAGCTACAAGATTCTATATGAATGAAGAAAGAGAGAGAAAAAGAAAGAGAGAGAAAGAGAGAGAGAGCGAGTGTTAAGAGTGAGACGCTCTCGTAAAGTCCCTCTTAGCCGACGATGCTGCGGCGGAAGAATTGGCTTTGCTGCCCTTCCCTTCGGGCGGGTGCTTGTGAGTGCTCGTCGTGGACTTCCTCGGTGACTGGATCTGCGTCGTCGATAATCCGCTCACTGGATACTTGTTCCTGCTGAAGGTCGTTCCGCTGTTGTTTCGCGTGTTGCTCTTCGTAGACGTAGAGGTGGACGTAGTGGTTTCGCTGGGGTGCTTCGGCAGAACGAAAGCCTTCGTCTGTTTCAGCAGATATTGATCGTTGCACAGTGCGGAGATCAACGGCAGATCCATGTTACGGCTCTTCTCGCGAAGCGTTCGTATGTCCAACATGCCGTCCTTTCCTTCATCGTTTTCTTCCCTATTGCCACTGCCCGTCTTGCTAGATGATTTGTTCGGGATCGCGGAAGTCGACGAGGAAGCTGCTGGTGAAGAGGCCGACGGCAACGGTTGACTCTTCTCAAGTTTCTGAAACATAGTTCGCGTTAAGTATACATACAATAAAGTGTGCGAATTTAATCGTTTCTTGAATCGTTTCCATGTTATTTTACTTACTTGTATTTCGTACGGTGGCGGCGGCGGAGGTGGCGGTAATCTGCGGTACTTGGACTGCGGCAGAGACTGCATTTTACTTGTGAGACTGTCCAAACACTTGAGAATATTCTCGTCGCTTCTGGTCCGCGAGAACGTGTGCAACGTGTGAGAAGGCGCCGGCGGTTCCCGCCTTAGACTGTGACTTCCGGTGGACGAAGTCGCGCCGCTGTACAACGAACTGGTGCTAGCGGCGTAGAGACTGTTCAGATTGCTGTGCGTTAGATAATTGCCGGCAGAGCTGCAAGTGTCACTCAGATTCAGATTGGACGCGTATTTGGATTGCGAGGAGAACGAGGAACCTGGAAGGTAGGGCGTGCTGCGATACATCACCGAGGATTTGCTGAAGGAAGGATACGGCGGCGGCGGATACGCGGCCATGGCCGCCATGATAGAACCCTGCTTAGCATCGATGTACTCTTGTTTCGACAAGGCCGGATCCTTAAGGGGAAACATGACGTAGTCGACATCAGAGTAGAGCTGCTGTTTGTACTGTTCTATCTGCGACCGGGTGACCTGACTCGTGTAAACGGTCGCCAAACTGGACACTGGCTGTTGCGACGAAGTCGGAGGTGGCGGAGGTGGCTGCCGCGGATGTACCATCGGAGGAGGAGGTAGAGGCGGCGGTGGAGGCGGCGGTGCTGTCAGATACGGCAGAAGCACCGGGGGACCACCTCGAGAAGCGTGCACGTCCAAATAATTGTTCGGGCCTACTACAAGGGCAGCGACCGGCGCATGTACCGGAGTTGGCTTCATTTTATCACCTGGGTAAGTGGGCGGTTGAATTCGAGGTGGTGGTTTCGGCGCGATAGTTGCGACGATGTCACCGACAGTGGTCTTCGCGATTCTTGGGACGGTACCGGTCGCCGTCGACACATCGGGATACGGCGGGGGCGGCGGTGGCGGTTCTCGCGGCGTAATCGCATCGTTCCGCGGGGGCGTGGGTGGCGGTATTTGAATTCTTTCTCGCGGCAAAGTGTACGGAGGTGGCGGCGGCGGTGGATCGACTCGTCTGGGCGGCAGAGGAACGAAATCAC
>QVNZ01009151.1:0-10715 GCA_014825645.1 Pseudomyrmex dendroicus
TAATATGTAATATGTAATATGTAATATGTAATATTTAATAATATGTAATATGTTATATTTAATAAATTGAAATCAAAATAATGTGTAATTTTAAATATGCAAGAACACATAGTTTTAATAGTCGATATCAATGAATACTTATAAAATTTGTTAAATAAACAATAGACACAAGAGATCCAAGTGACAAGATTATCGATGATTGGCTTTTTCGCTTAAGAAAATTAAACGAATGAGAATATTTTTTACAAACTCTTTGTTAAATGAGATTTTGTTTAATTTTCTTAAGATCATAGATTTGAGCAGAAGTGATTATGAACTATTGATCCTTTTATTTCCAAAAAAGGAATAAAAGGACCGATAGTTTCTTTAAATTTTTCTTTTATTAAGTGCTAGCATATGTGACTTGTTGTTCCCCAAAGGCCGCATACGTGAGTCTTGTTGTTTGTTTGTGATTTTTTCAAAATTTGATTAAGTTGTTTATTTCAAACGTCTTTCTGGTTTGTTTTTTCCTTTTTTTTTTACTAGACGTATGCTGTCAATAATTCGTCTGGCACGATTCTGGTTTGTTTTATTTATCGCGATTTCCTGTTTAGCTCGACAATTTTTATTTCCAAAAATAAATTTTTTGTTCTCTTTTTGGAAACTTTCCGTTCGTTTATCTTTACGAACTTTTTGTTAATCTTAATTAACAATTGCTTTTTGTGCAGCAAAAAGGGAACAGTGGAATAAAAAAATCTAGAACGTAACACAAGAATAACAATATGTGAATCTTGTAAAGTGCGAGATCAAAAAGAACGAAACCGCGGATTATTCCGACGAATTCTCGATCTGCGCGCAAATTAGACGCGTTATCGTTTTGAAGAGAAAAAACAAAGATGTATTATCTTAAGATAAATCTCGACGAGATAACTTGGTTGCGCTATCTGCGGCACATGGGCGTCTTTTGTTCCACCCAAAAATCTCATTTCGCGGACCTTGCTTTGAGTTGCTCGTGTCTGAACAGATATCAGAAATTTCCTCTTCTCGCCGTGCCTCTTCTTGTCATTTCCTTGAAATACGCTACGAGCGACGCCGGTCGTTTCTTAAGCCACGGTCTTGGTCGCCGCCGCACAATATCGCCGGTACTGACGCTGCGTCCCGATGCCCATCCTTAGCAGATACTCTCCTTAGAGAGTCTCCAACCAGCCGGAAATTAAAAATTTCGAACGGACCAAGGGTCGCCGGGGACATGCTTGTTCACGCTCGATGAACACGGGTCTGTCTTCCTTCCTCCGTCGAGCGTGCGCGACACATACACAGAATCAGAGATGCGATTCGCTCGCATCGATCCTCTGCGCTGTTGGTCGAATTCCGTAGAATCGTCCGCGATTTGTATCCGCAACGATAGCTCGACACCGGGCGGTTATGCGCGCGCTTCCGGCCAATTTCCTCTCTCCACAGGATTCCGAACACATCAACGGCGAAGCCAAGAGCGGAAAAGATGAAGCGGTTTAACGCGGATACGCGTGTGTGTTGTGCATTTGCGAGGATGTTACAAATTGAGTTATGCTCGCGCAGAAGAAAGTGAAAAATGAGAGATTCGCCCGGGAATAAGAAGAGATTTGAGAAGCAGGAGAAACAAAACGCGGATTAAAAACATAAAAAAAACAAACAAACAAACAAACAAACGCTGAGTGATTACATGATGATAATCCACTTATATCTATAAAATTTCAAACGCGTCTCTTTTATCGGCTCAGTTATTCGCGATCTTTTGTTGCGGTTACAATTCAATTCAATTTCTCGACTATTTTTTGAAAACTCGATTATTGGTCGCCAAAAAATAAATTCATTTTTCGAAATATTGCTGGAGTAAAATGCGTGAAATGAGACAATCGATTTTATATACATGCATGGAAAAAACGGATTCGATATATAACAAATAAATTTCGTTGAATTTTTGCATTCCATATATATGCGCGCGCGCGAACGATTTCAACATCGAACTTACTATAAATTACTTTTATTCTTTTATATTAAGCTATTTCACTGCACGAAGTTTTTATAACTTTTTCTGCTGCGTTTATATGCACATTCATTTTTCACCGGTCGAAATGCCAGATATTTATGTTGCCAGTGACGGCAAACTAAAAATTTCTCCGTTCTAATAATACGCGGACTGTCGGATTTTCCGAAACGGCGACTTTTAACTGGAACAATCTCGTCGGAATTGAACGACGTACGCACGTAAACGCGCTCGCAGTGAAATGCTATTGAGCTTTCAACGTCGATTTTTCAAAACAACCAAACGATCGGAAAAGCTCTCCGGCAATAATCCAAGTACACTAACATCTCCCGGTGAGCATTTTCACGATTCGGATTCGACTCCCGTGTCCGCGTGCACTCCAGCCTTTAAATCGAGATTAACGGTGAAAATCCCCACGTTCGATCGACTGCGCTCATAAACGGATGAAATCCTGGCACTCGTGCGAAGTCGCGCGCTGCGGCGCGCACGCGGGATTTACAGCGGCTAAGTAAACGTTGGGTCACATCTGGCGCGAAGAGGACGTAATGCCCGGCAATAAGGACAATCACCGAATAACATATAAGACTTGCACACGCTTTTTGCTGTCCCATGTAAGCCGCGTGTAAAGCGCTTTAACACAGAAACATGTTCACTCAGATCTCTCGCAAGAGACCAATTTGCATTTGTGATATTGAAATATTCGTAACGTACTCGAGCGCTAATGAACACGAAAACACGTTCGTATTACGGTTTACTACGTAACAAATAAACGTATGGCAACATTGCCGGATCGATGCAACACAGCAGTAAAATTTTCAGAGCAAGAGCTGATATGCAACAGATCTTATAGTTATTTTAGAATATAAAATAGTTTTTACAATGTATCGCCCAAAATATATCAGAAGAAAAAAAGATATATCGACCGAAGTAATGAATATTCGCGCGCTCTCGATAACAAATGGGATCTCCAAAGTATCGCTTAAGTTTCCCCGGATAAAGTGACCATGGGTAGTTTGCATAGCAATATCGAGTGAAGCTCGTGTTGCGTTTACCGCGCGGTACTGATGCCGCCAGAAGGTGCATTTCCTGGAGATTAGCGTTAAGCTGTACCTTATCATACTTTAAGCTCGCAGTATCGCCCGACATCGCGACACACCGATGGAAACGCGTTCCAGCAAGCCGAGGACCTGGAACCTGGCAGTAAGTTACGGCCGGCGGGAAGTTACTGGATGCCGGAAGGAAGTTTCAGTTTGCGACGGAGAGAGAAGAAAGTAGGAGAAGAGAGAAGAGAGGAGAGAGAGAGAGAGGGAGAGACAGAGGGGGAGAAAGAGAGAGAAAGGGAAGAGAGGTTTGTTAGTGTCGTCGCTGTTGCTGATGCAACGTCGTCCTAGTGAATGCTTCTGATGCCGGAAATGCCACACGCACCCGGAGGCATGTTTACACGTGTGGCCTCGAGAATAATAAGATCTCCAGGATCTCATCGCGTTGCGAGCGGCAAATGTGGGTCAGAGGATTAGTTACTCCTCATTCTTATAATTAACGAAACGAGGCTTATATTCCTACTGTTGTGTACACAACAGTAAGCAGCTGCTCTCTTAATATTCTCCTTTTTCCCGTGCTTTCTTTCGAAATTATGATTGCCACACAATTTCTTATGAGCTAGTTGCATATTTTTCAAACTCGCAAGCTGGGAGCTTTAGATATGTGTTACATGTATTATTGTTAATTAAGAGACATATTAATTCAGAGTGGATCCCTTAAATGTTTAAACATCGTCGAAGGTTAAAATGGTAAGAATTTAAATACCAGCTTGAGAGATTAAACAATAAAAAATGTCTTAATAAATAATTCTATTCAAGTGCGGTTCTAATATCAGATTCAGTACTACATAGAGATAGATATGTGTTTTCTAAATTTGTCAAACAACAGAAGAAGTTTTCAACATTATTGCTGTCTCGAATGTGAGCGCAAGTGACACTCTATAGTTATTATCGTCGCACAACCTTCCAACTTTGTGTACAATTCACTTCTCGCGTTCTGGGGTTGCGAAGGCATCGCTTCGAGTTTTGTGGGAAATCGGCGAACCGATTCAACTTTCTTCACCTCTTCGCCCGCCTCTTTCGCGAACGGCTCCAACAAATTTCCTGCTACGGCCGTTCGTTTTGGTATCGAGCGTGGCCGTCTCCACTTCTTGCCGTCGACCACACACGCGACGTCACGTAAAAATAATCTTCGATTTGCTGTAATCGAAGAGAGAAAAAAGCGAACGAGGCCGAGCAGACTGTACGTGACAGACTGCAACGTGTTTCGTTCGGAGCTGGCGAACGAGCGCCGATGCGCACAGCAGCCGAACTGATAAAACTCGGGCGACGATTCATCACGAGCTCCGCGATTATCTGGCTGTCAGTTCCGGTTCGGCGATGGATCAAACGTCGCGTTCCAGCGGAGTGTGTGTCGCGAAACGGTTTTTGCCGCCGCGAGACTTGTCCGCTCCGCTCGACTCGCGAGAGATATGGGGACGACGCTTTGGATATACGGCGCGTCGTCTGTCGTCCGCGAGATCCAGCTTGAAATTATTGTACTGAGATAAAGCTCCGTCAATCCTACCGATGGGACCGTCACTGATCAAATCGGAAATTATTCTGAAGTGTCTGAAACTTTTATGCACAAGATCAAGAACAATAACGTATTCGCGGACTGACACAATTTTTTCGGTGTGTTGGAAACATCACACACATCTCTCTAATTAGCTAACTTCCATCAGACACTGATCAATTTTCAAAAAATGTTTTAAAACTTCGTGTCAAAAATGTAGTAAATGATTGCTGTTATAGAGGACTACTTTACGAGATAAATTACGGTAGATTAATTTCAAAAGAGTTTGTGTTTTTTTTTTTTAATCCTACAATACGGATACTTCATTATTGGATTTTGTATCTCGTGTATGAAATAAACATTGAATTTTTATCGTTACTTTTTTTTTGTAGGCGAATATTAAGTTTATCGGAATTACTAGAACAGAATTCCAACACTTCTTCTTCAAAAATAAAAATCTTTGCAACATAAAATATTTAATAACTACACTGTTTTACGAAGAGAGATCGTTTCTCGTCTGCTGCGAGAAGTTTGCTCGAAACCACCAAGAGATTCTGGGTCATTCTCAAAGGCGAAGACTTCGATTGTGCGCTAGGATACCGTGTGCTCGGCTGCATTTCGCTTTCGGCGCTTCACGGTCCGCTTTGGTGCGCGCGCTATTCCGTGCGCGTTGCAAGCGCACACGTGAACGCATCGCTGCGCCGACCTAAACGCGCCATTAATACGCGCGCAGCCGAGGCGCCCTATAATTATTCCTCCCGATTCGTGTTTCCCCGTTAACAGCCGTCGCTTTGGAGCGCGTCTTAGACTTCACAACATCTTGCCTTCGCTGTCGGATGTTGCGTCGATGCACCGTCTGTGCATCCTTCGGTTTTCGTGGCGGACGCGAATTCATTTGCTAACACGACGAGCGTGCTTTCGTCTGCCTTCCGGATTTTTCGCGTCGATACGTCGACGCTTCGAAACGCGATGGAATATTAATTCGTTCCGATCGAGCGCGGACGACACGCTTATACCGCGCGGCCACTCGAATTCTTTTTCATTTTGTTCTGTTTTTCATTGAACTGTGTTGAATCCCGCGTCAGCTGGCCACTAAATAAATTCGCAATTCCGTTGCTCGTTCAAAAAAAAAAAAAAATTAATTGACAGTCGCTATTTATATACATAGTCACTATTTATTATATAGTCGTATAAATAAGCTGTGTACGTAATATGTGTATGTACGTATGTGTAAAAAGATCGATCACCAAAATTTTCATTCTGACTTGTAATTTTGTTGATATCTCGACAACTGTAAAATCATCGAAAAACTCTGATATAAAAGTTATTAAGCTTATTGAATATTGTTGACGGAGTAACTAAAAATAATCCTTTCTATTATATTAAGAAAAATTTTTTTATTACTGATGTAAAAAACGAACACTCAAGGTTACTCAGGGTTACCCTTATTTGTCTTACAATTTTGATGATGGATGTCTTTCCCTATCTCTAACCGTTTTCGAGAAAAACGTGACCTTTTTATCAGATTCACCCTATGTATACGTGTGTATGTGTATGTGTGTGTGTTATACGTATATATATAAAGTATGTATGTATATATGTATGTATATATGTACGCAGAAAATACTCTTTTAAATGAAAATTCTCTTCTTCAGTAGAAGATGCATTTCTCTGAACATAAATATCTCAGTATCAAAATCAGCGAATGTACTGCATCATCGCCGTTTGCGAATACGATTCAACGCATACTTCACATCTAGGTGAACTTTTTGAAGTAAACGCGGCATTCATGATTTTTTTTTTAACCACGAACAATAGGTCATTCGAGATAAACTGCGCCAACAATTGTTACACAAGTTTACGCGACTCGAGCGACGGGCGTCGCGGTACATCGGTCATCGCCTACAAATACTCGCGCGGTTCCCGTGAACCTTTATTTGTCGTCCGGATGCGCGTCCGGGAAAGCACCGGCGGATGTTGGACAAGTCCGAAAAGTCCGTGTATCCGACCGCCGGATGCTGTCGCCGTTGCTGGCGTGCGTGCCGAGGTAACTAATTGCTCCCCTTCGTATTGATTTTACGCCCGTTGCCGGTATCTTGTGAAAACAAAAAAAAAAAATATATATATATGTACACTATATATTCCGCGCGGATATGTAACGATGGCCAAAAGTTGGCCGGACCGGTTTTTTATCCTCGTTAATCTACGTCGGTAGTGGCGGCTGCATCGATCACTAAATTCACTTAACGTGTTTTCTTATAAGTCATTGCGGTGTTTATTGCTTGCCTGGACACTTTCGCAAAAGCAGATTGCTGTTATATCGAAGATTTACTACTTATTTTTAGTCTCATTCGTGTAATAAACATGGTTATAAATAACTACGTACACATACGCACACACATCAAATTTTGTGCTTAGAAAAAATCAATACAATCGAGAAATATATTATCGAACGCCACGTTCAATGTATCGAGTATCAGAATTTGAGCAAAATTGTGATTGGTTGCTACTTTGCTTTTTCGAAAATACCTTCTATGCTTATTCACAGATGAGACAGATTGTACGCGGTACAATCTGACAGACACATCAATAAAATTTCCAATATCTTTTGTCTGAAAATAGCGCGCGTGTTGCAAAAATATAGTGTTTAATTTTACAAAAATACATTTAATTTATAAATGTTGATTAACGTTCACAAAATAATTTGTTAAATAAATAACAAATAATTTGGTAGATTCTTGTTAAAAAATATATGTCGTATAAACTTACGCGATATTACGAATTCGATGATTAAGTAAATCACCAATCAGAAATTTATATATACGATCGATTTTGAGTTTGCAACAAAGAAAAACTAGTACGTATCACGCACGCGGAGTCAGATTAATTTGAAAAATTTTCCCACAAATAACACCGTTTGGCCGTATTCGCCGACGACCTCGTTCAACCCGGTGCCAAAAGCGATCGTCCAACGAATTATCGGCTTCGGCATTTGCGGCTTGATTGCGGAGTAACCTCTGTAGTGCTGCCAGAACGATTTGGAAGAGAAAGAAAACGCGAGAGCGAGCGAGATCGGTCGGTAGATACAGATTGACAGACAAGAGAACGAAGGCGGATGAAGAATCGACAAACTGATAAATATGGTCGATGAGCGCGAACTCTTATCCTTCTATATACGTGACGCTCTCGTTTTCCGCATCGTGCGCGAATATCTCTCCGGTAATCAAGCTTCGCGAAGCATCTGGTTCGCAATTCGGACTAATTAATGGAGAGACTGATTAGGACGTGGCTTTTGATCGGGAAATTGATCTCAATGCTGAGTTTATGCTGTCGTCATGCTTATTTTCCTCACCGTCCGATTCGAATCGTATAGATTAAAGTATGAAAAAAAAAAAAACAAATACTCCTGATATTTAAGAGATAAGATATTTTTATCGCCAGTATTTTTTGAGTACTTGCTGTTAACATATATTTATAATTTATTAATTTTTACACAAACTAAACTTATAGTAGATAAAACTTACGTTCAAAGAAAGACACAAAACATTTTTCTTGAAAACTTAAAAAAGAGAAATGATTTAATTGAACTGTTTTATATCATCAGACCGAGCGCTCGTGGCAATATATAAAATTTAATCAAGCTACACCAGTGATCACCAGAGAGACAGAGGGAGAGAGAACTTGGATTTCGAATTTTCTGTGTGTGTTAATAAGATTTATTCTTAACAAAATAAAGAGTTTTCCTTTTGTTTCGCTCGTGTGTCAATCCGTTCTTCTGTTTATACTACGAGCTAAAATTGAAAGTCATAAGACATAAAAGTACGTTGAGTGAGATATATCCGAGACGGTTCTTCGGTAATTTCATGAGATTCATATACCGTGAAAATACCGCAACGTTTCTCTTAACGTTACGTAATTTATTTCAGGAGTGATCGCGCGAATTTTTCTCACGAGAAACGCAATTTTAGAGACAAAATGCAATTTTCACGATCGCAATCTTATTGAAAAGCGTTCGAAATAATATTACAATATTGATGATTACGCGCGAGACTAATATCATTGTCACAAATTGTTGCGCACTTCGTTAGTCAAGGGTGTCACGAGATATATATTTCCACGTTCGCGCGTGTTAATCATGCACCTCATTGGCGACACGACGCAGAATTTACTAACGAGTTTGTGATGGAGAAATCAAATTGGATAGGCTAAATTTCGCTGTAAATGGCCGAAATTGTTTGCGCGAGTTGCGCGACGCGTTGCTGACAAATCGATGGAACTTCTCTACGAGCGACGGCGCGCATCATCAAACCACGGACTTTCTCCCCGGAAATATTCAGATACCCTTTAACAACGCGCAGTTGCATAGTTGTCCGAGCAAAGTTTACGGCGAATCTCGGAGAGTCGATGTTCGGGACCGGAATTAACACGCCACCGTAAGTAAAGTTTCCACGTGGAATCCGATTACGATCGACTACGGCGAAGTCCTTGCGAAACGGATTTTCCGCGAAAGTTTCCAAAAAAAAAAAAAACGTTAAATCGATCGCTCGCAAGATCGGTGAATTTTGAAAGGAACGGCGTGATTTCACGCCTTCCGAAGTAAGAAGGCTTGGATCGTCTAATCAATGTATGTGGCGTGATTATTAATAATAAAATAATTTTATATCACATATTGATAGAAATATACACATATTGAAGCTATAATGTATGTACAACGTTGATTTAATGCTAATATAATGCTACAATCTACAAATGTAATAACAATGTTAAAACAAACAAGAGCGACGCTGTACTGAACATATAGAGAAAATGTTTGATTAACTGTAAACAATTAAACTGAAATAATCTGCGTAAAAATGACTACGATATATTACAAGTAAAAGTGAATAAACTCAATTTTTTTTATATACACGCGTACTGAATTTATAAGTTAAATTTGTAAATAAATATTAAATTAAATGTCAAATTTAATATATCGTATAGGTATAAATAAATACATTTCTTTTCACATATATTTCATAATTATTAAACGTTCTTTTTGTTAAATTCGAGAAATAAATATGGCCTGCAAATCAGAAATCGAATTACATTCCGGATCCAGGTTTTATATAAAAGTCTTATCAATCTTCTCTATATTAGACAATTTTATCAAAACGTATCGTACGTGTAAAATGTATTTTTCAGATATATCAATGTGTGTATGTGTGTTTTGGTTTTTAAGCCTCCAATCCATATAAACGAGAAAATTCTTGTAGAAAATTCTTTCTTCTCTTCGGAGGGAAAGAATTTTCGTCACAGTGACATTTTTGTGAGGATAAATTTTGAAAAGATTCTATCGAAAATCCTTCGTAGAGATTGACAAAAGAGCTTGGTATTTTTCTTCCTTTTAATGCTCAACAATGCCCGGTTGAGATGAACAACATAAAACGAACGAAATAAAAGTAACACATGTTAAGCTCAATAGCTTCGCTATCACATCAATGCGCCGTCGGGATGTGTGGTTTCCACGAAAGTTCGATGTACTTTCTAACAGTCCACGATTGCATAGTCGAACAGTCGAAGAGAAGTTTACGCTACGTTTGAGGCTAAATTGGATCACGAATTCTCGAAGTTCCCACCGGAAAATCCTGTGAGGATTTCCTATGAACCAACAGCGCAAACTGAACAAACTTGCGAACAAAAACAGGAGTTTAGGTTCTAGATTCTGTAGTAATACTTTCTGATTATATATAGAAAAATTAAGTCTGTTGGGGAGAAAAAACGAAGATTTGAATATTAAAAAAGTAACATTTGACATCAACCTCTAATTTTTATTTTGTTTTTTCGCATTTTATAATTCGCAATTTGGTTCAATTTGCGACATTTATTTCAAAAACACAAAAATAGCTTTCAATTCGGAGGACGTTGAAATTTTACCTTTCAATATCATTAATTTCGTGCGCACGCAAGGGCGATTCGGCATAATGAAATTATTTTCACGTATTCATTTTTCTTCCCGTAAATATTTGACTGTTTTATAACCGAATAAACGTGTACATCAATCTCCAATAACGAAATAATTCTCACATATGTTCTTTTAAACGCGCGATTATTTCAATTTCCTCATACACACACACAC
>QVNZ01009153.1:0-14800 GCA_014825645.1 Pseudomyrmex dendroicus
ATTCTTGAAAAATTTTCGTATACGAAACTCTACTGTTAATGTCACATGTACTATAGATTTCCGTATGCGCAAATTGTTCAAGAATTGAGATCCTGGCCGCTCTCAGATTTCTCTCTGCTTTGAGCAATAATTTCGAAGTTTAGGAAATCTGTTCGATATTGAAGTGCGAGATATTGCGATTCTCGATATGCGATACATCGATCGATCCGCGCGCGAAACATGCTACGTGCGACATAACCTGTAAATACGTACGTGTTTACTGGCGATTTGATGTTGTTATGGCTAAAGTTGTGCAAAAACGTGCGAAAAAGAGAAAAAGCACGAGAGAAGAGCTGGAGTCACTCGATAAAGCGGTACGGTTTTTGCGCACTTGTAAACATGTTCATAGTTTATATTATTTGTGCACAATCTATATAAAGTTTTTCATATTTATGCGCGTGCAGGAATTAATTAACAAAATATTGCAAGTTGAAGCCCACAATGAACAGCTTAAAGTGCTCCTCACAAAAGCCACAGATTCTAAATCAGTGGAAAAAGAAGAAAGGACTAGGAAACCATTTGATTTTTCACAGTAAAATATATTCTCTAATTTGTGTCTTTACTTAATATTTCGTCTTACTTGCGGAACAATCCACTGGAGTTTCAATTGCAGGTGTCACAAGAGACACATTCTCTTGAGATTTTACTATCTTGGTTGGGACTATCACGGTTTCACCGTGCAAGAGGATAACACCAATACCATAGAGCATCACCTGTTCATAGCTTTGATAAAAAGTTGTTGTGTAGAATCTCGTGAGAGCGCAAATTATCACCGTTGTGGAAGAACTGACAAAGGCGTCAGCTCGTTCTTCCAGGTGATTTCGTTAGATATACGCAGCAGGCTGGAGCCCGAGAAGCAGGACAACTTGGCGGACGAGTTGCCTTACTGCAAAATGTTGAACAGACTGTTGCCAGCGAACATAAGATGCATAGCGTGGTGTCCGGTATCTTCTAACTTTTCCGCGAGATTTGATTGCAAATACAGAAGGTACAAGTACTTTTTTCCAAAAGGCAATCTGAACATAGACGCCATGGACAGAGCTGTGAAATACGTCATAGGCAATCATGATTTTCGCAATATTTGTAAAATGGACGTAGCCAATGGCGTGACAAATTTCACAAGAACTGTGATCAACGCAAAAGTCTCTGTAAGCGATCGGAACGCAGAAAAACTCACAGGTGTGTTTCTTTAATATTCTGTTGGTTATTTATTTTATTTAATCTGTTGAATAGAGGAAAAAAATTTGTTTTTTCTTGCAGGCTACACTATGTGCGAATTAGAAATTACCAGTCAAGCGTTTCTGTGGCATCAAATTCGTTGCCTGATGGGCGTCTTGCTGCTAGTCGGGCGAAGAAGGGAGGAGCCAGAAATAATTTTGAAACTCTTGGACGTTGTGACCTGTCCGCAGAAACCACAGTACAATATGGCGCACGAGACGCCGTTAAATCTTTGGTATTGCGATTACGAGGATGTCGAGTGGTTCGTTGATGAAAATGAATTGATATGCACCATCAAGATTTTGCAACAGGACTGGACTCTCAATACTGTGAAGTAATGTTTATTATGAAAAAAAAAGGAAATAATCTTTACATATAAATGTATACATAATTAATTAATTGATCTCGCAATTAAATTTTGCGCCTCGATTAATGTATGCAGGTGTTCAATGATCAAAGCTATGTTATCGTATTTGGAAAATTTGGTCAAGGACGTAAACACGGATTTTCAGGACGATTGTCTTCTTCTTGGAATACAATCGAAAGTGTATCAGCCGCTGATGAAACGAGAAATGTGCGGTTAGTATAGAGCGAAAAAACTGGCCAACATAAATGTTCGTTATCAAAGCCACAACTTAACTTGGTCTTCTTAGCTTTCTTTCTAGTCTATTATTAAAATTCTTTCTTTGTTTACTTCGTTAACTTATCTATAGCATGATCTAACGATTTTGTTATTTCTAAGACATCATACATGCATACAAGTACTGTCCAAAAATTTTAATATATATATACTAGCGTATATATAGTCTACTATAATACAGTTGCCTTCAAAATATTCCGATAATCAGATGTAAATTTTTTACTCTATTCGTCTCTTTGCTACGCTAAAGTACAATACGCTGTATTTAAAAAACGTTTCTTGAACTTATTTGTTTTTTTTTTTTTTGTAAATGTACATTCTATTTTCTCTTATTATCTTTCAACACTATCTAACTTAATCGACTAAGCCTGTCCAAGTTTCGATTCTTGAACTTTCATTTTTCTTTTCTTCGTTTCGTTCTCAAGTGAGAAATAAGATAATCGAAAGAGAACACAGGATAAATTTATGTACTGCATGCGTTCGTTGTACTTGTGCGTTGCAATTGTGATTTATTTAATCATACCGATAGATGCACTTCCAATGAAGTGAAAATAACTGGTAAAAATTGAAGTATGGGCGAAAATAATAAAGGAGAAATACCGTAAACTTGGACAGGTTTAGACTGAAGAATCTGTACAATCTCTACAGGCGCGGTTTATCTCGCCTCGCGTCTCGATCTCCGCTAGGTGGAACGTTTTCCATTAGCAAAGTATAAGAAAAAAAAAAAAAGAATGTATTATCAATAACTCGACTTTTTCCTTACAGAGAGCTTGGAAAGTAAAATCGAACATTACAAGAGGAAACAAAACTGCGTCACGTAGCATACGCCTATTCTAATCACAGGACTTTTATATAAGTTACACATATGTATCAATACTTTTAAATATACATGGCTTTTACTCTAAGTATTACATATGGCATCTCTTGATTGTTGTTTGCTATATGTAGCGGTTTTTTTTTTTTTTTTTAGCCACTTCATCAAAAGCTCCTTTAAAATGTTTTGGCAGACCATCAAGTTTAAATGGGAAATATCTGTTACGACAGAATCAACGCTATTCAAAAAACAAAATTAACAAATAACGTTGATAGGCCTATAACAAGACTATACACAAAAAACGACGAACAAACCTTTCACGAATCTATGCGGATCTAAACAGACAAATGTCGAACGCGATAATAAGTTTTACACGATCTTTAAGCTTATTTCCGCGTGAGTTCTAAGCTGTGAACATAACGTTTTACTATTTACTTTCACCTAATCTCACACCGAACCGGCTAGAGACGAGTGAGTGTCAGTACAAATTGCTAACGGATATCTAGTGATAGCTATGAAAAAAAAGTCTGGGCGCGCACTAGGCTGTGTTACATATGTGCAATTGTCCTCTTATCAAGATTCAGACTTGACAGCTTTCATCTCAAAAAAACTCTAACAGCAGCTCTTATCTCATAAACATTGACGTCTTTTGAACATTTATTTACAGAGGATATGAAGCTAACGAAGCTGTTATGTACACAATCAAATCGGTGAAATTTTAGTTCGGGCATCTAAGTGTAATGAACGTATCTCATCTATCGTGTATATTTTTCCTTATCGTACTGTTAAATAATAAAATAAAACAGTGCTGCAAACATGTGTGTGACCGCTGTGAGCGATTTTAAAAATTAAAGAAAACATCAAAATCGGAAGTTTTTCATTTGTTTTCACTTCTATTACAGGACGGCATGCATTTGAACCGAGTGTCAAAGTTGCTCTCTTCCTCCGATGAATTTTCCTCATTGTTTTTACCCTCTTCGTCGTCTTCCTCCAATTCCTCTTGCTCTAAAAGTCGTCTCGCCATTTGTACAGCGTGCCACTCGCGATAGTGACCTTTCCTCTTTGCCTCGAAAGCTCTTCTCCTTTCTGAAAGTGAAACACATCGAAATAAAGACGAGAAGTTTTACGTGTCAAAATCTTTGAACACACAAGACAATTTTATTCTCACCTCTTTCTTCAGGAGTTTCCTCCTCCTCCTCTTCCTCGCTGGATTCTTCGAAAATTTTGGGTTTACTACTTCCGGCTAATCTATTTTAACGACATTTTACGTCAAGTTCTTATATTTTCATCTCGTGTAAAATAATTCGAAATACACGCAAAATATTTAAATTACATTCACATACTTTGCTGCAATGGTGGTTGCGTCCAACTGATCAAATTCATGTTCATTTTGGAGGCCCTCGAAGTTGTATGGGGTTTTTGGTTCTTCAATTTTCATATGACCGTAATCCTTGTCCGCAGGATGAAGGGTTGCAATGATATTCATTTCGTCCCATGTTGTTTCTTTGCTAGGTCTATTGAAGATCAATATAAAAATAATGAAGAAATACAATGTTTATGTACATCCAAAAATAGAATGTGGAAATAATAAGTTGACATTTTCATACATTATACTTGTGCGTTAAGAAAAACTGTTTCACACGAATCTTTCGAAAGTTTTCGTTTGAAATAAAATCGAAACATGTTCGCACAAAAATATTTTACACATTCGCTGAGAATATTCGTGAGATTTACATACAATTGGCATTTGTCATAAACTTTGTCGTATATATAATTCTCACATTTTTTTTTTTTTTTATTTAAAAAGCAAATCAGTGCGTTAACTCATTCGATTGTCACGCGTGTTTATCCTTATAAATGCATGTTTACGTTTCGGTCACACGAGTCGCTTTTGATATCGAGCGACAAACGTGGAAAGGATGCACGCATCTCTATTTTTACGCGAACACGTCGGAATTCAATTAACGATTCCTCACCTAGGCGCCTCTGGATTATCAAAACTGCTGGATGTCTTTAGGATTCCCTTGGAAGGCCGTTTTGACAAATTCTCTGCCATCGTAAAAGCTGATCATACACACACACACACGCG
Organism: Pseudomyrmex dendroicus; assembly: GCA_014825645.1. Classification (NCBI taxonomy): domain Eukaryota; kingdom Metazoa; phylum Arthropoda; class Insecta; order Hymenoptera; family Formicidae; genus Pseudomyrmex; species Pseudomyrmex dendroicus. The sequence goes on from QVNZ01009153.1 coordinate 4,801, forward strand.
ACGACGGTCACTCACGATGCAATTGCATGTTTACCAACGAATTTCGTTTCTCTGTCTTCTGAATAACCTATCCGCGTCGGTCACTCGATGAACATTCTTACGCGCTCCTCAGCATCAGAAGCGGTCTCTATCAGCCTCTTGTGACAGTCCGATCATCCGGTGGTACATACGCAACACACCCTAACGTACTACTTATCTTCATAACCAAAATGGAGTGCACATGTGCAAAATAGTTGCATAGTATCGCCCTCTGAAGCTCCTTTTTCTCTCCCCACTTCTCTCTTTGTTTGTTTATTTTCTTTGTTCCGTTTCACGCGCCAACAACATCATACACTAGAGATTAGATTGCACACAAAAATAGAATGAGTGTGGAAAATATAAAAATACCTGTTTTTATTTATAGCTTAAGCAAATTACAAACTCTATAACAAAACCTTTTAATTAAATTTTACATTCTTTTTAACATGCAAAAATATACAATTATATAATATACACAATTTTACAAAATCGTTTTAAGATCTTCATCATGTGTCAAGGAAAGTGAAGCATTTTTTAACATCACCACCTGTAAATGACACAGTGCTTTTTCCATCCTGAAAACACAAACATATGATTTTGTAAACATTGTGATTAGGTACATAAAGAGTATTTAAGATTGTAATTTTATAAAGCTTAATACTTTGTGACTCACTTCTTTTGAATAACTTCTATCTCGTTGTAAGTTTCGGTCAAACCTTTTAACTCTGTATTAACAGCGCAAAGTGTTTCACCATTTGGGCCAATTACTTCTTTAATATTTTTCAAGGTGTTCGAGCATCTTGCCAACACTTCCTGAGTGTCTTTCCACTCGTCCTCAGTTTGAGGAAGTATCATGCCGTTGCATCGCAATATGTTCAGTGGTTCCAGAAGTGTTTCCAGCTTAAACAGTAAATCTTTCAAATTCCTAAACGTTTGGTTCTCTGTAATAATAATAGAAATGTAGATTTCAATTACAAATGTGACACAAGACACAAACTCAATCAATTTGATTCTTACTGGTGCATTTTGTTACCGCAGCTAATTGCTCATCTATTTCTCTTTGTGCCGAGCTCAAGTTCATTATGTCACGTTCCCTTCTGATGATCTTGATCAGTTTTTCCGTGTCCTGATCCATCTCCTGAGCCACAGTGGCCAATTGCGCAGCCATTAGTTGCTTCTTCTTCTCTGTCTTTTTCTTCACTATCAAATCCATCATCATGGCTTGTAGATATTCGTCGTACAAAAGTCCGAGTTCCATCTCCTTCTTTTCATCATCTATTTTCTTTTGAATATCCACTGGCAGCTGTGATGGCATAAGTGACGGTCTGCTCGAGGAATTTTTTTTACCTGGCACTTCTGAAATTTAACGAGACACGTAGTTTATAACATATCAACGTACAAACTAGTCAGCAAGATATAAATCAAAACAGAAAATCTTTACTCGGCAGTCGAGTATCGTTTAATGTTGTTCTGTTCCGAGTGATTACATTTCTTGAAGTGGAATTAAGTAACGAAGTGTCCGACAGTTTTCCTGCAGCCTCTCGTGTTTTGGCGGTGTGAGTTCTGGAAAAAAAATCCTTTTGTTAAATCAAAACATAAATAAGCTTCTGTCAGCTTGGACACTTTTAATTAAAAAGTTTACCTTTTATTTAACCCCTTTAAAGTACCTGTTGCCTCTTCCATTTTTTCAACTTTATTTTCAAAGATATATTTGTTTACTTTATACTGCAGAGGCTCGCTTCTTTATTCTATAGTTCAAAAACTTGTCATTACACTCTGTATTTTCACCGTTTCTCAGGACGGTCGCATGCAGATTGAAATTTGTAATCGAAACAAGAGAAAAGCGGTGGGAGGTCGACCAATCGCAAATAAACGAGCGATTCCGTTCCAACTTTAACAACCCAGGGTTAACGAGGGCGCGGTTCGCGATTCTCGAACAACTTTTGCATGCGAAAGTCCATATCACGTGTCGCGTGAACTGTAGATCTTTTCGCATAAAAAGAATGGTCTCTTGAAAATCGAGACCTGAAGGGTGTTAATGCATTACCACAGTGCATATACACATATAGATCGGGGTATGAAACGCCTGCGGATTTTGGTTCACTCAATCGAGTTACGCCACTGCGTATACGTTGTGCTCAAAGCTCACAACAGTGGTCATGCCGGTTGTAATTTTAGGTTAAATTATTTTGGCGTGAGATTTTTCGCGTAGTTTATAAATAATAAGATAATATAGAAAAAAAACCTGGAGTAGTGGTTAAAAAAAAAAAAAAAAATTAGAAAAAAATGGACAATAAGATAACGATATGCGACCCCGACGAAGAAGAGGAATTAGAAAATGATATATTGCGTGATATAGAGCCAATTATGTGGATCAATGACGATCCAAACTACGATTTGGACGAGATTAACACGTTTTTTCACAGAGTTGACTCAGATCAAATCATATACGAGGAGAAGAAGAAAAGGTGCAAATTTATTGGCAAATATGTCATGGGCGACGTTCTCGGTGAGGGTAGTTACGGAAAAGTGAAGGAGGTTCTAGATTCGGAAACGCTCTGTCGACGAGCAGTCAAAATACTGAAGAAACGAAAACTCCGGAGGATACCGAACGGGGAACAAAACGTTCAACGGTGTGTGTTCGACGATTGTATTTTGTTTTTGCAATATATGTAACACAAATGTCTCATGTGAATTTCTATTTTATATATATACATATATATATACACGCTGTATATATTTATTTATTTATATTCACTGCATCTATTGTATATGTATGTATATAAATAGATGAAAATCATTTATCTTCTCACACATGTATAAATCGCATCAACTAATGCTTGTATTTATGTTCACAGGGAAATAAAATTATTAAGAATATTGAAACATAAGAATGTAATAAATCTCGTGGATGTTTTATGTAGTGACGAGAAAGAGAAGATGTATTTAGTTATGGAATTCTGTGTTTGTGGCTTACAGGTAAATTTTGACAAACACGCGTATACTTGGTTCTTCAGAATTTCATGCACATACATATGTACCAACTACTATCTAAAATTGAACATGTTATCAACTAATTTTAAGAAAACTTTTACATGAGATATATTCTGTTACAACATAACACTAAAAACATGTGGTGTTATTGAAAAATTTCAAAAATACTTTGATATTTAAAAAAATATCAGACATAAAAGAAGTAAACTGTTTCTGTTTAATGAGTCTTCTTTCAAGTGCAATATATTTCATATAAAAGTTTTTATTAAATCAATTTCATAACAAAATGGTTTAGATGATCAGTTGTTGACTTCCATAATAATCAAAATGTTTTAAAATTAACATTTGTTTTCTAGTTTGCTTACAAACCTTATTATGTACAATATATGTATTATACATTGTTGTTTCATTACACACAAAGAAAATTATGCTACAAAGTACAATTGAAGTTTTTTTTTACAATTGACATCTGTGCAATGGCCTGCATGAATTAACAACAATTAGATTTCTATTTATTAGATTCTTTACAGGACATGTTGGAAAGCACACCGGCCAAAAAGCTTCCGCTTTGGCAGGCGCACGATTATTTCTGCCAGTTGTTGGATGGTTTAGAATATCTTTACAGCAAAGGAATAGTTCACAAGGACATAAAACCCGGCAATTTGTTACTAGCTCTAGATGGTACATTAAAGATTAGCGATTTTGGCGTCGCAGAGGTACACAAGCTCCACATCTATATATCTCTATATACTTTAAGAAAGTTTGATCTAATTTACTTTCTAATTAAATATAATTCTACAAATATCGAGATCAGATTTGATTTAATAAACTGATACGAATGAACACAAGTATATTAGTTCCCAAAATGAACAAACGTTAGATATTTCATTTCTATTTGTAATTTGTTTCTTTTTCATTGTGCCAGGCGTTAGACATGTTTTCCAAAGACGACACATGTACAATAGGTCAGGGGTCGCCGGCGTTTCAACCACCAGAAATCGCGAACGGCTGCGAGAGTTTCTCAGGTTTTAAAGTAGACATATGGAGTAGCGGAGTTACATTGTAAGTAGGATGCGCGTAACCTTAGACGTGAGTTGTAAAGGGTAACGTGTTTTTGTAACAGGTACAACATAACAACAGGTCAATACCCTTTCGAGGGCGATAATATATATAAGTTGTATGAGAACATTGGAAGGGGTGAATATAGTATACCGAACGAAGTAGAAGATCCCCTGAAATCGCTCATACAGGGAATGTTGCAGAAAAACGCGGATAAAAGATTCACATTGCAACAGGTTAAGAGACACGCCTGGACCGTTTGCAAGCACCCCAGAACGCAAAAGGAGGTGCCCATACCGCCCCTGAAAAGCAACTCGTGCCACAGTATGACCGTTTTACCATACCTGTTAGAGTATCATTACGGGAGCGACGATGACGATCCTGTTTATTATACGGAACATCAGCTAAACGGTACAAACTTCGATGTTTCGTTATAAATTCGCTATAAATTAACATAAAAAAAAACACTGGCCAGAATTCCGAAAGCCACAATGCGGCATTTACAAAAAAAAAAAAAAGACTTATTCTTTGGTTCCGCGCATTGTAATGCGTAATCGCTTTCTTTTCTAGAGGAGAGAAGACTTCAAGAGTTGGATCATATCAGCGAAGATCAGAAAACCACGTGTAACAGCCATCATATCAAACCGAACGCGAACAGTCAGAACAAACGGAGATGGCGCAAACCAATCTCGTGCATAAGTATGAAGAGATTTCCGTCTTGCAAACCGTCGTGATTTCGACGATCGTGTCGCGTGTTTCTTCGCTTGTATATTGCTGACCGAGTCGGTCGCTATAAAGGCTTTTCCGTGTCCAAGACCGAAAGCTTGATAATACGCGCGCTGTGTGAGCGTACGTTACACGTTATGCGATTCAGCGTGTAACACAGCACGAATAGAACGTAACGCTTTTGAGGTATCGCTTCAAAAGTGTCGAATAAAAAAAAAAAAAAAAAAAAAAAAAAAAAAAAAAAAAAATAGAGATAACAATTCACGACAACCTTATTCGTCATACGATATACTACGAAACGTCTGTTCAAATTTACATTTATCTTTCGGTGCCATATTAATAGCGCGATTAATAAACATGTTAATCGTAAACTAATTCTCTCGTTTTATTTTTATTTTAACTGTGTGTGTGTGTGTGTGTATGACCGCGGGGAAACCGAAAAAAAAGATGTAAGCAACATCACGCTATAAACCAAATTTATATATAATTTAAACTAAAAAAAAAATAAAGTTATGTGAATATATAAAAAAATATTTTTAAAATAAAAAAAAATATAAAGAAGAGGTAAGATCTGTGACTAGTAATAAACTAGTAATTTTCTAGAGAATTGTACACATATTAATCGGCACGTAGTTTCAGAATCACCAACCAAAGATATATTGCAAAATAAAATACCTTAAACTGTTATTTTTTTACGTTTTTCACAAGGTGCCTAAGGACTTGCCGAAAGAATTCAAGCTTACGTCTCACACAATCAACACAAAGTGACTGCGTTTGTATTTTCACGTTTAAGAATTTTCAGCGTTTTATTTTGTCAATCATTTGATCGAGTGAAGAAAATGTGGATCAGTTACGAAGTCATCGTGTCTATTGACGGAAAGGCGGCTATGAATAAAACAAAGGATCGATCTAACTTGTTATAACGCGCCAGGTTGTATCGTTTTCTACATTCTTGTTTCTATTGAGCCACTTCTTGCTAACACACGCGGTTGTTGCGCGTAAATTTTGCTTTGCAGATCATAAAATACCGGAAGGGACACCGTGGGACGCTTGCCATCTACTGAGAGAAAAAAATACTCGAAAGAATGATTTGATGTATCTTGGAAAATAATAAATAACATTTAGAAAAAATGTAATCAAGCTTCTCACAGATTTCCTGATTGTCTATCATGTGCAATTTCTTTTCAACGAAAACGTTTTGTTAAAAACAAATTTATGCACATAAAAGAAACATCTAAAAAATTGACAAATACAGGACAGTGTATGGTGCAAAGGTAATGTTTTTGCAGCTGTAAATGAAAATCTTATATAATCACTACACCAATTATTATTTAATAGCTCCACTTATATATTCCAATCTCATAATGTATATATTGTACTTTATATTACAAACAAGTGTTTTCTTTTTTGCTGAAACTACACTAAATTTAATTCGATCGTTAATTTACTCTTCTTACGTTCCAATGTGACAACTTCACGAGACTCTACATGTGATCTTGCTTAAAATAATGTACAATATAACAACAAAATTTAATTGCAAATTTTTTGCGAACATTAAAGTGGGTCAAAAAAAATTTTCACGAAGCTCTCTTTTGAGAGACAATAAATTTGGAAGAATAAAGTGCAATTCGATCTCAAAAGCAATTCCTGATATTTTTATTGAAAAAAAAAATAATATTAATTTCCAGTCCATTTCTGTAACTTATAACAGTTTCGTTATCGTATTGTTGCACAGCAATAATTTTGTCCGCGCAACAATTCGTAACGCATGTGTTAAAAATTACAGAACAGACTAGCTGGTGATCTCGAGCTGTGATTGAGAAAGAGAGAGAAAGAAGGTATAGTTTTTCTTCCATATTTATAATAATAAAAGATGACGATTATATAATCTTAAATATACAAATAAGTTATTAAGTGTAGTCTACATACATAGTAGCTCCTTCTTAAATCAAAAATTTTCAATCTGCTACACACGTTTGTCGTCATTTCCCATCGATATAAAAAAGTAATGTCGTAAATAGGCGTGTTTATATTTATTTTGCTTCTTTTTCTCGAAACTACAATTCGGTCGATACAATTGGTCTGGAGTTTGGGCGCAGGAAGGAAGCGCCCGGATTCACCTCTCAATTTTCGATTTCGCTTGGATCCCAAAAAATCTCCGAGTTTAAGAGGAGCTACTTCAATACAATTTTCAGTAAAGTTTAAGTGTAGTCACCGCTTTGTTTTTTATTCCTAGTGCCATAAATCGGTCAAACGCAATGAACTAATGTCAAGGCAATTAAGTTATGTCGATATTGATGTGTCTGTGAGTTTTATTTCAATTATATTTTCGATTTTTTTTGTGATGTTTCATTCCGCACACACATAGCGTTCTGCACAGTGTTTCTTTTGTTTCATGACTAATTACCGCCTAGTATAGCGACTGCGCGTTAGAGGAACGTGGTCGTTTGATCTTTTCCAAGTTCTTGATTACAAGATCGTGAAGCGAACAATAGCGATTGCGAACCTCGCACATGACGAGCCACAAGCTTACGTATTCCTTCTCATCAAGTTCCTGAATGGCCCTTCTATAATCGAGGATGTGTGGATATTTAGCGACTTTGCTTACAATCTTTCCTCTAGAAATGAAGTACCTACGAAAATAAAACGAAAGATGATTCTCTTCTTTTTGTTGCGCCTGTATAAATTTTGCCAGTAAAAAAAACTACTGAAGAGCATCCGTTCGCGGAGTTTTCCGTTTTACACTACCTAGAAATTTGATCGAAAAATGCGGCAGCTTCGCTCTCAACCGATTGGATTTCGGACAACGTATCTTCTTGAATGGATACTCCAAAGTTGTTTCCGTCCTCGATTTTTGGGATCAGAAAAGAGATCCACATTTTTAGCTGAAAAAAATTCAATGACGCGTTAAAAATCCATGACACACACATTTTCTGCACTTGTTCATCAGATGTGTATCGCGCACGTTTAAATGTGTGCTCACCAAGTTGGAATCTTCCAGAAGTTCTCTAATGTAGGGTTTGACTATGTGAATCAGGTCACATAATTTTTTGTTGCAAGGTACCGGACCATTTGGAAGTACCATAACTTTGGTTCCGCTGGTTTCTTCGCTATTATTGTCCACTTTGAGCTTTTTTGTAGCAGGACCATCTTCGGAATGATTAATAATTATGGGGTCTGGAATGGGTACATTCAGCTCTTGATGTACGTCTGACAATTTGCGATTACAGAATCCCGGTGTTTCTAGCAATTCGTTTAATTTGACTATTTTCTCGGGAAATCCCTCTACCAACAGTTCCTCTGCCTTAAATGACAAATACATAAATAACAACATACAAAATATAATATAGAGAGCTTACTCTGTGACAATGTGCAGAGCAAGCTACTATTTAATAAGATATAAAGAGCATACAAATATAAGGGAAGAGAGAGCAACCAATTACCTTTGTTTTGAGAGAATCCTTGTATTCTTGAACCTGTAAAATAATCTTAAAAAATATATCACTTTGATAACAATGTGTTTAAATAAGTACTTAAATAAGTACTTGGAATTAATTTAAAATAATACACACATAAACATGTATAAAATATAAACAACATGAGAATACAATGGCAATGAAATAACTTGAAACAAAATAATCTACAAGTGTTGCAAATCACAAAGTTCAGTCCAACTTGGATACCTTATTTTCTGTGAGACCATCTGGGAATAAATTACTTGAGCCATGGCTTGGATTACTGGAGAGTGTGGAAAACATTTACACAAAAGATGGAAAGCAATACAGGAGAACGTACAGAGGGAGATTGTTAACAATTGTGAGAACTTTGAAAGCAAGAATTTGGATTTTACAAATCTTAATCTCACATAACAGAATGTAATCACAAGAGATTGATGACAGATTGTTCAATTGTTTGTTTTAAAAAGGTGTTGTTTTATATTTCAGACTGTACGCACAGTAACACGTATAATAGGATTTCAATTATTTAGTCTAGACTCTATATTTATTACTTGAGAAGCAATAATAATTTCTTAGGTGATGATAGTCAAACTTGAGAAGCAACCGATGTCACACATATATACCAGTATAAAAGAATAGTTATTTATTTATGATTATCTATAAAAAAAAACAAGCTGTAACACTTTCTGTTATAAAACTAATATCAGTCCAGTGTATTCTGTATGAAAGAAAAATCTCATATCAGCATTACTGTATCATATTTCTCCTGCAGTGTCTAGAAACTTGAGGTTTGGCGGGGATACAAGCTCATCAAAAATTCTTTATCAATTATTTCTTGTCGTTATCAATTATCAGTGTTAATCCCCATAAGTACAAATGCCATCGAGATTACTAGATCTTTCTTTGGAGAAGAGGAAAATGAGGCTACGTTTGCAACGAAAAAAACTTCAAAAATGTATGGTGTTTTTTTTTCACCTGCATTCGATACTCGCGACAATTTCAAGTACGTGGACAGGAGACATAGAAGGGAATTCGGGCGCGACAGGGAAGCAAAGGGGTGGCGATAAACTCGCGATCGCGGGATCCTCGAGACGAATGAACGCGCACACCACTGTGCTCGCGTAAATACCGGTGGTTAACCTAAACCACGTCGTTCGGGTCACCTTCGATCGGATTGTCTCGGTCCGATTCCCACGTGTCGGCAACGCAACAATCGGCAAACGGGGACGAAATCGAGATGATTTCTTACCTTTCTCACGGTAGCATCCTCCATTATAAGTTTTGTGGAAGAGAGCTATTTCTAAATTGCACAGCAAACGTTCCGTGTTTCCCTTTGTTAAAAACGTGCAACTCTCACTCTGCGCGCAACTCCAAACAGGAAGTCGCGCTACCATCGTGTTGTGTACGTACTACTACGTTGTCAAGCGAGGGACTTCGCGTCCCCGGTAGACCCGTCGATTTCGTCCGCGCTTTCGGCGATTTATCGTCGTTTAAAAATCGACACATGTATTTACACACGCGGCGGTACGAGAAAGAGATGAGCGCGCGGTGATACGCGCCGAAATGAACGAACTCGACGAAACTTTGCGTCGTGACGCATGCGCACGATCGCGAGTGTGCGATCGATTCTTCTTTTAATAAAATGTGAATCACAACACACGCTCGCAATTCCGAGAAGGATTTTGCACGCGCAATCACACAATTTATCTTTTCTTTGAGACTTCTCTGCGCTTCTCGCACCGTAT